>JAQFYG010000975.1:0-22351 GCA_034694325.1 Entomobrya corticalis
ACAGATGAGATACACTGCTGGCTGTCAGATTATTTGAACAGAGATGTTCCCACCATTTCTCATAGCGCCCCCTTAAACCGAATTTGATATCGTATTCGTAAATGCTTGTCTCATAACACCCATGGTTCATCTCCGTTTCCTCTCCCATCGGGCCATCCTTTTCCAATCCTGTCGCCTGTCAGTTTCAGTTTTATAATATGAAGTTGCAAGGTCTTTACCTTTGGCTGAGCAACGAATGGAGAAATCACAACAATTATTAACCAATTAACCCCTGATCACCATAATTTTGTGTTTAGCGATGCCAATAGTGGGATTGCCGCGTTGCAATTCTGCAAATTTACATGTAGATTTGGACATATTTGTTGTGCCGTGATATGTGGTTGCTGATTTGATAGGTGGCATCTACAGAGATCTTAGATATTAATACTTAGCGTTCGCTCATCTCATTTACGTTGCATCATCACTCCTTGTCACTGGTTTTAGTTATTGAATCAGAAGGAATATGAACTTCTCTTGCATTTGCAATTATCTTGCAATATATTACATTACGCGACTTATTTCTCAGCAATGAGTACGAGTATAATACAAATAGTGATAAAGCATAACCGTATGTATGGAGCATTCTCTCGTGAGAAAAAGTAAGCTAGGTAGGTGCAAGAACTAAAATGAACTCGCCACCACGCTTTGTTCTTTTCAGTTTGGCAGGCTGGATACAATAGAATATTGTCCAATGGATCTCACCCTTTCCTGCAGCTGCAGCCACCACAGCCTCTCGCCTCTAGTGTCTACAATTTCTTGTTCTGATAAAAAAAGTTATATACATTCACATAAAAGTATGCACATAAAATTATAAGCATAATATGCTTGAGTAACACAACATGCATCATCGATACGTGCACTATTATAGGTAAATTGATAAAACCTCTAGAAAGTTATTATAGTAAGGATGTTATATGATTTGTACAAGTACAATGAGCTTGTGTTATGTATGATGAAGCGCGTACCTGCTTAACCTTTCATGACTCCATCCAGTCCAGTCGCAACTAGAAGACGGGGATTTAGGTTTATAGTTTCAGCTTTATTCAGTCAGTTGCAGTTACCAGCATTGTCATTTACAAACCACCATATCAAGAGTTCCTGCTGCTGATGTGAGTGGTCGGTGGGTAACGCGTACGTGCACGTCACAGAGTCACGTTTTGTAGAAGTGGAAAGCGGAGATCCGTCGCGATGTAAAAACGATCAAGATGACAATCATTTTTAGTATGGGAAGGTAATATACCGTGGTAGGGGCACTGCACGGCACTAAACGTGCTATTCTACTCCATAAAAATTTGTTCTTAATGACTACATCGTGCAGCATATAGCGTGTAAAAACCTGGACTGGTTGGTTGGTACTTCTTCTCGCTCGCGAGTCGCGAGGGTATTTTTTTGGGATTTTCTTTCTTTCTTTTAGAGGCGACGACAGCGCAACGATCATTTACGTCAACGACATACAACGCTGCTCTGTAAGCAACTGAAGTAAGGAGGTGAAGTTGAATGAGGTGTGAGTTGGTCCGGTGAAAGATTTTTTCTGTTAAATTCGCTCATTTGATTCTTCCACGGAGATCAAACCATTTACATTCCCACTTGTTCATTTCATATGACTAAAGTCTGTAATCTTTGTCATAATTAAAGATATCCAGCTATTTTACACGCATCGACGCATCATTTTAATTTGGTCTTCTGACAAGAGGAACTGAATGTAAGTAATCTTGTATTATGCTTGAGATTTAGCAAATATAATTATTGATTCCGATACTTTGTACATCACCGACTGGGTCACGTATTGTTGTGGAGAAAACATTTTTCTCGCCTGGGTTTGCTCTTTACTTTACACACGAGAGTTGTTAGTCATAGGTTCAATTCACCCCAGGGTCAGGGTCAGAGAACAGTGATTGGGTTCATGCATCCGGTTATATACTTAGAAGTTCGACTAGGTAGCACTTTGCAGCTCAGATGTAAATCTAATGTTGTTCTGTTAATGCAATGCAGTTTAAGTAGTTTTACTTTTTTACTAATATCTGATACTGATTTTATGCCACATTTGCCGGTTAGTTAAGACTGCACTTTTTCCATTGATAATGATGACTTAGCTTGGATCTATTCAATATTGAAATACCAATAATAATCTTTCTATAGATTACACTAAGCTAGCTATATGATAACCATAATTTATAACTTTTATAAATGGAAAAATTGTTTTTTGTCGAACAGTTTAAGTGAGGACAACTAAAAAGCAGCAAAATGTTGTCGGCATCCTTTCGGAAACCTGAAACCAATGGACAGGAAGAATGGAAAGTTGAAGAGGAGTCCAGCTCGCCAGAAATGATGACAACGGAAATAGATCCATCGACATTAACTGCAAGTCGGGAGAGCTCGGAATTGCCCAATGACATGTCTGAATGGAGTGCTGACGAAGTAGCAGCCTACACGGCTTTAAGGTCAAAGCGGAAAAAGTGTTGCATTGGAGGATGTACTCACAGATCTCTTCCTATTGCACGTTCCTACCATCAGTAAGTGAGAAGCACTAAATAGACTACACGAGTTACATGACATTATGTTTTGAGTTGCTCAAATATACAAATAACTAACATTTTTCGTTTCGTTTATTTTTTAAATGTAGATTACCTGTTCGAAACAAAGAGGTATGGGCAAAATGGATTGAAGTGGTGAGGTTTTCCCGTAATGAACCTGATTGGACTCCTAACGGGGATGCAGCTCCACTCGTGTGCAGTAGACACTTTCCCGACTCAGATTTCATCAGTTACGAAGCATCGTCTAGAGTGCGGCTGTCGCACCAAGCCATTCCAATCTACTTTATTGATCCTCCCGATGGCACCGTGATGGATGAAAGATTTTCAAGTCCCCTTCCTCTTCCACGCATGATTCCCGGACCTCGACAAAAGGATACTCCCAAGTCCAAATTTGTCAAGGGTGAAGGAAAAATGAACGGTAATAAAACGCTCCGTTGTATTCACTTTACATACACTTGCAAACTATATAGTCTTAATTTTAATTAGTCGCTTGCTTTGAATTTTTAAGGTGGAAAAGTCAACAATGAGTTCCTGTCTACAAGTTTTTCACTCGCTCCGTATAGTGACAATTTAGGATACGATATTGAGGAAGTGACCGAAGAAAATTTCGAGGATGCAGCTGATGAACATTTTGACCATGATAGCATCCATAATCAATTACCGTACATGTCCGTAAATGCGTTCGTTTCTGCTGTCGGCAACAATTCGACTGGCATAAATAATATGCGCACCTCAGCACAGTTAGGAAATTCAAGTCTTTCCCATAACAGAAATTTGAAATATGCCACTACTGCATCTAAACCACCTGCATTAATCCGAGCCAACTTCATTCCATTCAACGGGAACTCATCTTTGCATCAACAAGCTACTAAACTAATTGGAAGGGGTGGTGTTAATGGGCACAATAAACTTAAACTGACGATGCCTGTTCCGTCAACTTTATTGAAACAAAAGACTCCACCTACCAAACACAAAATTGGCCTTGCTAAGTGTCGACTGATTGTACAAACACTGGAAAATCAGTTGAAAATTGCCAAAACGCGGCTTGCGGAGCAGTTGGAAATTCCGTTTCAAGTTGTTCATGGGTAAGAGGCTGTTAATTGAAATTTATGTTTTGCTTTGCTCTTTTGTCTGTTAAATAATGATTTTTTGATTTAAAATTATAACGACATAATACTTTTGTTGTCTTTTCCATTTACAGGGTTTGGAATATGCGGGACTCGTTAAAGGACAAACTGTAACAACGCAGTGTTGTTAATTATGTACCTAGTACCTATACCTATGAAAATTTGCTCATCTTTGGCAATTTAGTTAGACTATTTAGATTAAACCGTTGACACGTTGACAGCGTCCATTATTATAGCTTAGATATAGAAATATGTAGGCAAATGCACGTGTGTCAACTAACTCATTAAACTTATCATCCGAGCTGGAATGAAATAACATAGTCCATAATATTATGTTACTTTAACTCATTTCGTATGCGAAACTGCATAAATATAAAAACTTGTATCGAGTCGAGTCTACTACAGAAATCCTGATATGTGTTCAATTAATAGTTGGCACATTAACTTTAAGTTTGTTAGTACTTTTTCAAGTCAATGCAAAAGACCTGATGTTAGTTAGTAATTTAATTAGCAGAGAAAATCCGACAATCTCTCTAAATTTTATATATAAATACAAAGAGATACTTTTTGTTTTGTTTTTAAACTAATGTGATTACAAATTAACTATAATAATGGAATATATAGTGAAAAAAATGTTTTTAAATTGTATATTGGTAAATGCGAACATTTATACACAGGTCTCAAAGCGGAAAGCGACAGTATTGTATGAAAAAGGAATGTACTGTGTATTAACTATTTAGTATTTAGGCACTTATAACGAAAATAGTTTCTTTCAAAATAATTGTTTTATTATTTAAATTATTTACATGCACATAAATTTTCTACTCAACAATGGAAAATACATTTAGCTACAAAAAGTAACAATAAAAGCAAACAAACATTCGTACCAAAGTATTGAAACTTTTGATAGAGTATCAGTAAATATAATTTTTAATTGTACTGTATATATAAAATAATCATTTTGAATAAACATTCTATCCTACAACAACACCACAAGAATGCATAACACTTATTACTAGCGATTTAACTTTACTTATACATGAAACTTGTTCTTACTCACTCAGAAATGAGCATTTGAACTTAACGCGGTCGATCATATCTATGACGTGAACTACCGCCACTTTTCTCATGGCGAGATCGTGAACGACTTCTTGAACGTCTAGACTTCTTTGGAGTTCTTGAACGATGCTCTTTTCTCTTATGCCGATGGGATTCACGAGATCGGGACCTAGACTTTCGGTTACGTCTTTCTCGATCACGGTCCCTGCTTCTACTACGACGTTTTGGTGAACGTGATTTTGATCTCGAGCGCCGTTTCGGCCCTGGCCGTTGTTCCTCTCTACGATCACATCTTTCAGGTTCCACTTCCTCGGGTTTTTTAGGTGTCGGGTCAGTTGATGTAGAATGTTTCAATGCTGCAAGCTTTTTATCAATCGCTATCTGAATGGGAACTGGAATTCGAGGAAACAGGGAAGAAAACCAATCCAGTCTTGTCATGAACAGACGGACCATTTCGCCAATAGTCATTACCTGACCTCCGCCAGCACGCACGTCGATTTCTTCTGTATCTTCAATGTACTGTTCGAACCACTCCCAAAAGTCTGATGGCGGTTGAGTAAATCTGTACAAGAAAATGAAAAGAATTATTTAGTTTAAAATCATTTGCAATATGTAAACACTTTATAAATATGAATCGTTTCAAATAGCAATTTAAAGTTTTGTTGTACATTACCGACCTGACGTAGAGAAAGCCTATTCCACGAATATATGGAGAATCTGAATGATTCAAAAGTCCATAAACTTGCTTGCGAGTAAGCCGCATTGTGAACAGTTTATACAGTATACAGAAGGCTGATGATATTATGCCGCCCACTCCAACTCCTCTAACACCTCCACACATACCAGTTTGGCGGCGACCTCCAGATGCACGACTTCCTCTTTCCCAAGGCTCCAAGTGCTTCACCTTGTAATAAATTTCGTCGACAAGCTCGTGGTAAGTCTTTAATTCAGCAAGACGACCAATAAAGTAAGGTGAAGTTTCAATATTAGTTAATATCAATGGATTAAGATTCATAGTGGTACTATTTCCCCAAACTGGCAATGTATTCGGCTTCTTAGGTCCTCCCAACATATCCATTCCAGACATCATCGTGTGTCCTGTTTGTAACGAATTGCTCTGGTCATTTTCCGTACTCATTTTGAATAATTAACTCCAATAGGTTGGCAAAGGATGTCTAACTATATTGAATTGATATCCGTAAATCTGCAAAATAAAATAAAACTTTATTAAGTACATGAATTATAGTATATAAGTACTTCTTTTAAACAGTATTATCCACTATGCTATCTCATGACTCGTATCATAAATTCACGATTGACTATTAAATTAGTAAGTTTACATTTTCATTATTTTTTATAAAAGTGAAAGTACTAGGATTTTAACTAATATTTTCACTTGATTCGTAGTTCTGTTATCTAATTTTTACCGTTGGTAAATACGTACACCATCTTCAAAATCAACGCACCTTATTACAAAGTACAGAGACAGACCCTGGGCAATTTATTTGGGCACATCAACAACATCCAACATCACACAGCTGATAGGAAACAATTTCCACATTTTTATAAATACATAACTTTGTTATCTGCATTTAGGTATGCAGGCGTCAGGTCAGGAAGTCAGGATTTCTTAAATGAGTATCTTCAGCTATCCAAGTTGACAGCCAGTGTCACGTACACCCAAATTATTTAATTTTAACTCATTCACTTCACTGCGACTATTACATTTCATGAGAATTATTTTATTAAATATAACACTTTGACACACAGTTCCTTAATTTATTGCTGTTAAATATTATCAAATCTTTGTCCCTTTATATTACTTCGGGAAATGGTAACAGAACAGAGAAGTAAACTATTTTAATGTCAAAAGGTGAAACGGTTAATTTGGTTTATTTAAAATTTCTTTGATGCATATCAAATCGCAACTAACCCAAACAAACACAGTTTAACGAACCAACTTTCTCTTATTTCTTTCCGTGCGTTTTTGTTGTTGTTATTAATTCATTGAAACATCAGCTGTTTGAAAAGAGACAGAGACGCGGGCGACATAAACTCTATTGCTACTCCGTCTGGTATACACTACCGAAGACTCAACAAAGGTTGCTTTGCTCTGTCTTTTCATCTATTCACTCTCTTTAAATACGTACGTGTATATGCGTGCGTGCTTTTCCTTTTCCACGTCTTCTCTTTCCTCTACATAAACACGCTCTGATAATAATATTATAATGTATATGTAAATAATAATGCATTAATTATAAGGAAAAAAGTGCATATTTTGCATTTGCATTTGCAACTTCAAAACTTTGAATTTGAAAGCCATAGCATATTGCATTAGGTATTGGGTTGAAGTAATGAAGTTACCTATGAAAAAGAAAGATAAGAAAATTAAAATAATTTGATTTGATTTGACTATCATATCCGCGCCTGTTGGAAATTTCTGCATTATTGCTACCACTCACCAAGCATTCGGCATTCCCTCGCCTCGCTCACTAGCTCTTCCACTTTCCTGAGCTGACAATGAATACAGCAGACTAGCAGACAGCTATACAAACAATACAAAGTCAACCCACAAGAATCAAGCCACGCGGACGCGGCGCACAACATCACAATCATTAGCCTAAAAACACACCACGACCGCCCCTATCATCAGCTACATACAAACGTTTTGAAGTACAATTTTGTCGTATGTATTTAAGCAATATTTCCCAAGAAGAGCTCCTTTCTTGCATCTGCATAAATATTAATTCATCAATCGTTGGCTGTTGGCTAATTCAATGCACCTACTACTTTGCACCGACAGTGTCTCAATTCAATGTTTTTTGTTGTTCTTTCATTCGTCGTAACTTTTAAAACTTAGTTCTGGAGTCAGTTCGTAATATAGTTAAACTGATTGTTTTGCAACGGTTGATCTTGTTATCTTCAAAAATTCAGGTAAGTATGTTAAATTATCATTATTATTAGATGTCGGTCAGGAAGAAAACATTTTAGGTCAGATATATTTATGCGATGGAGATCGGGGGTCTGTTATGTAATTATTAGTATTTAGTATGCACTATGCACGTATGTTAGTAAATAGTAGACACGATAACTCAAAATTCTAAGTGACCGATTATCATCAAATTTGGTACACAGATGCCTTAGGGTCACCTCGGTTAGCATGTAGTTTAGGGCAAGTGAACAGAAGGATCCCTCCCCCAAGTTGATTTTTTAACATTTACTACATCAAGGTAATAATCATTAAAAATGTGTCACATAGCAGAATGAATGAGAGATTTCACAGGATTTCTTAAGATTTACCATGCACACTAGTGCACGCACACTGTTCTGATCCGTTTTAACCTAACCTAAACCACAATGAAATTTCATGAAATTGTGTGAAATCTGAAATCTCCCGTGAAACTACATGCTGAGTACCATTAGTCAGCAGTTAAAAATGCAAAGGGGAACCCTTCTATTCACTTGCCCTAAACTACATGTGGACTGGTAACCTCTTCTATGGTGTGGATTTTCAGCGTCCGGGGTCAGAAGGTAAAAATCTAATGTTGGCCTATATAGCAATAGCACCATATTTTTATCGCATAACTTGATAGAGGGAACAACATTTAACAACTTTTATCAAGTAATCCCATGGATGATGCTGAGGGTCGCGAAAAGGTCATATGCAATATGCAATTTAAATGGCAAAAAATTTTCCATTCTGGCACAATTATGTAACAGCTGAATGGTAACTGCACGGGACGGTGGGATCGATCAGGATAAACTCATCGATTTCAAAACGAACTTATGGGTTGTAACTGTAAGCATGGGTTAGGTTAATGGGTACATATGGGTGTTGAAGGAGCAATGCATACCGAAAACATCATATTTAAAACAATTTGTCGAGTTTATTCTATTAAATAAGCCATTTTTAATATTCTTTCCGGCAAATGTCCATTTTAATGTGAGGTTAAATTGAATTAGGTTAAAGTTGTAAGTAGTTTTCTTAGCATACGTCATGCGTGTGGTAAATAAACATCGAGTCGCGGCTCCAAGTCCATAATTTTCTATTTTCGTCTTTATCGGTATTATTATGATATTGCGTAATTTTTTCCATTTATTATAACAAGAAATTGAGTTCAGTTGAGAGAGAATTTTGTTGGAACGTGGAACATCAAAAGCAATTTCTATTTTATGAAGTTTCAAGTACATTTAAAAATTCACCCGAGCCACCAGTGAATTGTTCGTCCGAGAACGGACCAGTCCACAGTATGTAATGGTATAAATTTTATGTATTTTTCAGATGAACTGACGTTTTTTAATTGTAACTCATTTAAAAGAAACTTTGTGACAAGACAAGGCACACCATATCCTGAGGATGTTTTAAGGCACTTTTATCTTAAAAATAGCGAGAGGAAAGGTCAAAAGTGTAGAACATTTTTACTCGGTTAGAGAAAATGGACTTCCAAGGGCAGTCATTTGGTGTTGAAGCTGATTCCAGCCATGGCTTAGCAGCAGGTTCGTTTTATTTTACAGCGATGTGGTTAAAATTGTTGGAACTAATTTATTCAATATAATTTTATTGTAAAATCTAAAACGTTTGCAATTATAAAATTCGATAAACCATGTTAAACCTACAGATGAAACTCTCTCCCGAGATGGTGCTAACAACTGTAATGATTCTCAAATCAATGAGGAAACCAGCGAGGAAAGAGCATTTGCAGAAGTTTGGTCTGAACTTACTGAGATTTTGGGAAAAGGTGGTAAGATATAATGCCTTCTAATGTAGTTTATATGGTCAGCAGTTATGGTAATTTTACGCATTTCCATTATCAAAAACAGATTATCGTGTTAGAATATGCAGAGAATAAAACAGTTTCTCGTAGACTGACTGACTAGACTAACTTAAATTATTCATTATTCATGTCTCATTTTGCAGAAATCAAAAGCTCCGGGAAAAAGACTTCAAAGAAGGAAGTAAAGAAAACAGTGGAAAAGATAATTAACGGACTGAAACTTCATGGTAAAATTACGGGATTTACGGATAAGCAGTTGGAATCAATCTGGCAAATGGCGACCCATTCAAGTTTAAACTTGAATTGCACTGAGCGACGAAAATTGTTATTTCTGATGCTACCAAAGAATAGGGTGGGCGATAAAGTAATTATGGATATTGTGTATTGGCTGAAAGATGCACGTAGCAGTGGATTTAAGCCAACCGATATACGCTCAGTCTATCAGTTATTAATTAGTAAGAAATGCTCATTAATAGTCTCCTCTCCAGTGAAAGTTTAAATTTATTTAACTAGAATTTTATTGGTGTTCTATTTAAAATAATATACCTTAAGGTTATCATTGAAGATAATATGATTTTATATATTAAACTTTACAGTGTACCAGCGCTACAAGCTAACTGATGACGATGCGATCATGAACAAAGGAGTAGTGGATCAAATCCTGTTGACAGAAACTGAAAATTATGGGGTGAGTAAGCCAATAGTAAATAAAAATGGAAATAATTTCCATTTCCTACTTAAATACAAACACCAATTAAAAACTTTATTTTCTCTTACTATATCCAGATTCCGTGGAAAATGCTCTTGTTTAGGAGCATTATTACACCAAATACATTATCGCCTAGTCACGTTCGTGGGCTTATTAAACTACTGGGCAGAAATGATCTAAAGAAAACACAGACTGACGATGTATATGCTTCGTTAGGGTGAGTTTGCAACATCTGGATGTTTGCGATTGCCTCACAGTTATTTTAATTTTATTGAGTAGTAGGTTGTGTTTGATGCAATGTTTTCTTTTATTCCAAACAGCGTCTGTAGATACATGCGCCCTGAGTTGTTTATCGATAAGCCCGAGGTCTGCTGGAAAATCCGCACACTAAATTTTCCTAAAAATGAATCAATGTCATTTCATCAATGTAGTGTGCGACTACAAGCCGCAACAGCAGGGGCCTTGCATCCGATGGCAGATAAAATTTTCTCCGAGTTCCTACCAAAAGTAGTCCGAACAGGCTCCTTTGTCAAGTATGTGGATATAAATTTTTTTAAAATCAATTTGATAGTTTCACTTGATTATATCATATCCTCAACAATGCAATTATGTCTTTCAATTATAGAAAAAACATCTTGGAAACAATGCTGAAACATCTAGAAACTGACCTTGGAGTTGCAGAAATAGCCCTTAAGCCAGTTCTGCTCCAAGCATTCCAGGAATGGATTAAGCCGATGCTTAGACATAGTAAATTTACTTTTATTAAATCTAAATATTACTGACTTATGAAGTGTTATTCTAAACGTTTTATTCCTTTCAGGGTTCCATCATTTTTCTGGGTCTTTTGACAATGAAGATTATTCTGAGAAATATAAATTTATGATGGAAAAATGCACACGCATAACTAAAATCTCGCAGAACGCAGTTCCGGTTGTAAGTGAATGGTTAAGCAGGTTTTACATGGGGGGAGCGTGGGATTTCCAAACCCTTAAATGCTATATAGATGAACTTGTCCCTTATCTTAAATGGGTCGATTTTATGCCGCGTAAGTTTGATAATTTTATTAAAAATATTATGTTCCATATTAAGATTAAAATCAATATTAATGGTCGAAAACGTCATTTCTGAAGATAAACGGTTAATTCGTAAACAATTCCTAACTTCGTTTCTTCACCGTGGTTGGCTTCGTTTCACGATGTGGCAAAATATGGAGGACTTATTCTTCAACTGGATCACTAAGGATGAGGACCCGTACTTGGAAGGTCTACAATGGCTTCTTGACCTTATGAAGCAATGTATAGCATCTTTGCTTTTCACTTTGCCATTTGGTCATTCCGATGCCAGCTCAAAAAATATGATCACCCACGTTTGCCAGTTTTACTATCGGGTAACGAAAAGTTCTTGACAACAATGCAATCTTTATTACTTAATAAGTTAAATCGGTAGCCTTTGTTGCTTTTTAAATGCAGCTCCACTTGATGAAATCTCCAAAGATCGAAGGTATTCTGGAACGAAGTCTGTTGAGTTTCGATGACTCGCTTGTTGCTGTTATAACCGTGACCAAGAATGTGGATGGCCTTAAATACTATTCCAAAGCGATTCTTATCAGGTACAATTTATTATCGATTTTTTATGGATAGGTATTATGAAGCAGATATCATCAAATACGAAGCTAACTCAATAATTGGTTTTTTGTGGTTAGGGGGAAACGTTTAGCGTCTACCACCGATCAAGAGAAGAATCCAAAAATTCCAATTGATGACGGCTCGATGACACTTCTCTCTTGTATAAGTAATAAATTTACTGATGGGAACTTAATAGATGCGGACATTGCCAGAAAAGCAGATGAAGGGTTGTCCGAGTTTAAACAAGAAACTTCTAACTTATTGATACCAGAGTGGCTGGAAAATCTTGAAATGTCTTAGATCTCATAGCCCTATGTTCTTTTAGGATAATTGATAATATTGTGAAGCGGTGACTATGATAAACTGGCGCGGTGTAATTAATGGTAGTAGTAGTTAAAGCAGGAAATGTAAATTTCCATGTTCAGAACGTCTAATTTATAAAAAGATAAATTAATTATTTAGACTAATTTTTTATTGCTTTAACATTTATTTAATAACTCACTATTGTTGTGAGTTTAGATTATTTTAATTCATTTCTGTAACGGTTACATGTAAATTCAAAATTGGAATTACGATTTTGAATTGCTAATATTATTTTTTCGTAGTTCCTTGTTTTTAGGTTAGATTGACTAATTATTAACGCATTATGTTATGTTTTATTAAATTAATAAAAATTATTATACTTTATGCACATTTAAGTGTATTATTGTTATGAATTTATATACCCTAGAGCTCAATGACTCCGGTATTTGATGTTCTTTGTTCAATTTATTGTATCTACACGGTAATCTGAAGTCCCTTATATTCTCATGAGTCATAGTCATGAATATAGTTTTGTATGGGAAATAATAGGGAATCTGTCAGCCAGCATATCTCTGTTGGGAGGCAGGCGGAGAAACACATCAGAGACCAATGCTGGATCAGCAGAGGAGAAGGAGCGGAGAGCTGAACTATTGAAAGTTGCCGTGTATAGCTGTACATTCTACATTTATGTACTCTATTGTATTGTAGTGTAAAATTAATTGTATTAACAAAATTTACAACGTCCTTGTCATAATGTCGTAAATAAAAATATCTGCATCAAAATCGAATAACTGTTACTACCTTATACATGATTTAAGATTTGTGCCGTTAGTTTCCTTCAGCAATAAACGAATCCAATGGCCTTAGATTGCTTTCAGCAAACTTCTGTGTGTGTGTCATTAAGTTAATAGAAAAATAAGAGTATTACACGTTAGTTTATTATATTCAGCTATTTCAAAGGATTCCTATTAAATAGCTTTCATAAATGAATCAAAATTAGTAGCGTCCGTAATTATACATACTATTTTTAAATGAATGTACCATAATAGACGGATTTAGATTTTGCAAAGCATTTTTCTACCTATACACTTCTATAATTTTTACTGCCTTTTAATTCGCAACAAGTCAAGTGACAGTGCGATAAATATTTTATAAATGAATTTTGTACCGACTCAAATGAAATATGCTACTGGCAAGGACTATGCAAATTGTTAAATAAAATAAAGTAACTGAATAGAGAAATTGAATCCATAAATATTGTATTGGAATAGCAATAAATGAGATTTTAATGGTTGTTTTTTATATATTACCACTGGTGCCATTTAAGCAAATATTTTTAAAATAATGAAAACCCTAGAATTAAAATATATTCCTGCTGTTAACTAACTGCCTGTTTTAATTAAGGCTTACACGATACTACTTGTTTTGAAACCGTTAAGTGATGAGATCGAGAAAGTTTTGTTATGTGCATTTGTGTATGCGTTCAACTCAACAATTAAATCTTCAACTGACCTATATTACGCATAAAAACTGGATGGGCAGCATATTTTCAGGCAAGTATTTATCACTCTTGACTTGACATGGAATGGGAAGGGAATGCGCATGTGTGTTCCTAAAAAGGCAAGAATGTTTTGCGTTTGCTCTTATACTTTGAAAATGCATTATGCATTTATAATATGTGGTTTTCTATTCCACGTGAACTTTATTATATTTAAACATAAAGATGGATAAACATGAAAGTATTTTCAAATACTAAACAAGAATACATCACGCCCATTAACTTTGAGTTTATCAAACGATGTGATGATCGTCCAGTTAAAATGAAGTTGTAAGCATTATTGCAATTAATTCAATCACAAAAAAACTATAGAAAATTAGGTGACAGAACTGGAAGCCGGCAGCCGGCAAGATATTCCAAGATATCTAGTGTAGCTTATCGGAAAGAGTAAACGTTAATGGGAGTGTGATATCGGTTTTTCTAATCGGCCCCCCAACAATAATAAACTATTTTGACTATTTGGGGAACTGGTTTCCAAAAGTCAATAAGTTTTGCATATATAAAAGGTATGTAAGCGCATACTTGTTGAAGGATGCATACATGTTTTTAAAATTGCAACCCAAATTTTTTTAACTGGTGTAAATTTTTAATATGGCAAGTGTTATGGGACGGAGAGGGCGTGCGAGAATATTTACCACGCCCTAGATAAATGAATGAAGCGATCTTGGCAGCAATATAGGTACTTAAGACAAAATATTAGTCGTGTTTGAGTTGTGTTGTGACTTGTGACAGCGAGCAGAAAATACAATGGGTGAAATTTTTACTGGTTACTGGTTATAATGTTGCTGATAAAGTAATGGTGCTACAATCCCTAAGATTCTGGAATAAATGGCTTTACACGTCGGTACCAGTAATGAGAATTCGAATCCATCATCACAATTTGTATTGTTGCATAGTTGTCCCCGTCTTCCGTTATATGTACATGATTCGCCTTTCTCTGAAAAAGCAAAGAGCAATAAAAAACTGAAGTAGGTTTAATTGGTCAATACCGCCACCACCTTATTCCAACTGCTTCAATAATTATTATTAGATTTTTTTGCTTCATATTGTAAAAAATCATATAGTCCTCTATAACTCTTCACAAAAAACTAATCATGAATGATGAGCAATTATTGTCATTTTGTCATCAACATACGCGTACTATAAATACTAAAATTTGCTGGAATGAATGTTACTATCATTCATTACGATTGCATTGTTATCTTTTGCACAATGTCAAGCATAATGACAAACTTGCATTATGTAAATATATACTACACCTTTATTCTACCTCGTCTAATGGTCTGTCTTGCTAATTTATTCTCTTTTTGCATTTTGTGTTGGCAGTACTCTAACATGATTGTGCATATTATGTCGCTCACTGTAGAGAAGCATATCTAGTAAAAGAGGTATTTCTGGGGGAAAAATTAAGACAACTTCAAATACTAGCTTCTTCATTCGGAAAGATCTAGCAAACATACGCAAAAATGTGTACTAAAATTATTGTTTGTGTTCGATGGGTTATTATTTTTTATTTGCATTTGCTATTTTTTGAACATATTTTATCATATAAGATTTTTGCCACATACATATTTACTTATGAAAACATCGTTATATATGATTATATTATGTTCTATAATTGTATCGTAATCATGACTCATGACTATGTTTGTATTTTCCAGATGCGCGCTAAGAAGAAACAGCAAAGACCGCAAGTTAGTTGATTGGAACACCACAGACGAACTTCCAACGGATATGGCGAGGTGACGAATTATGCGTACTACTATTTCGCCCTGGTGTTGAATAGTGACTATAAAGTAACTTGAGAGCAATAATAATTTTGTATTCACACTTGGACTGCAATAATTAATTATATTCTGCAAATGAAATTCTTTTATACAAAATCCACTCCAAAAAAAATCAATTTCTTCTGTTAATTTGTCAAAATGAATTGTGACATTTGTGACAACGAGTTACATGATCAGTGTGTAAACTATTTGACAACATCTTTCGTCAAAGACAGCACTTATACGTCCGTTTCTCCATGCATTTACAACATTCTGTACATTGATGTTTAGGACAACAAGACAATCATAGTTTTAAACTTGATTATTATTTATTGCTTTCACATTTTAAAAGACGTAGAAAATAAGCGAAAGTGTATCCTGTGATAATACTCCAGAAACTTTTATAAAAACTTTTATATTCATTATCGGAGCAACATGAGAATAAGGAGAAAGTCAGAAAGTGGGATATATCGTCGTACATGTTGATTTTCAATATTTTGTGGGGAAGAATCCAAACGCATTTTGGCTGGGCAGGCGAAAAAAAGAGGAAAGTCCTTTCTGCCTCTCTCGCGATAATACCAAGCCATTACAACTTCTAAATAACACTGGAATTAGACAGGAGAAGACATTGGGAGTCAAAAGGGAAAGAATCTAAGGAACGGTAAACCGGATCGATCGATTTTTCCTTTCCCAGCTACATGAAAAGAACTGGTTTCGCTACACTCACTTAAGTCCAACGGCAAGCTCAGTATTCGTGCCAGAACTGGATCAGACGCCAAGCCGAGACGATATAAAAAGGTAGAGAGCTTTTTCTCATTTTTCCTGTTGTTCGTTGTTGCACACACAAAAAATCTTTTCATATTACATGTTTTCCCCTGCTGTGGCGAAGTTTACTTCTTCCTCAGTTTGATAAAGATGCTACCAAGTTAAAAGGTAGGAGAAAAGAAGATAATATTTAACCGTCAATTTGAATTTCTAAACTTGCTGCGATGGAATAAACGGTCTTGTTACTAACAGGGTACAACTCCAGACTTGAGCCAGAGATATATAATATATTATGTATAATTTTTTTTTCTCCTTTCCTTACTGCAAGCATGACTGAATCTTTTAAGAAGTTTAACTAAAGGAATGTGTGTATGTGTGTAACAATAGAAGGAAGAGAATTGTAATGAAAAAATTCACAGAGTAATTGAAAAAAATACCTCTAGACACGAGAAAGTAAAAGACAGGAAGAAAGTGTGCGTGTGCCGTGTCTACCTCCATGGTAGAGGGTGAAAGAAAAAGAAACTAAAGAAAAGTGATAGAGGAAAGGGAACTGAATCTAAAATTCTTGTCATTTTTGCGGTTTATCTTCAACGCGAGCAAAGGAACATGAAAAAGCTGTATAAAAATAGTATATCCAACACCGCCAGCATAGCGCCAACAGAAAACCCCTAATATTCAGCGAGTCTCTGAGTTCTATATTTTTTTACCGACTGAGACTGCAAAAAGCAGAAATTTTTTGTGAAGCAGAGAGGCAAGTAACAGCACACGCATTCTTCTTCTTTTTTCGAGATCATGTTTGGGTATGAACACAATTTTCCTTTTATTATGTTAAATACTGAATATGGACATGGTAAAACGTAAACTGTAACTGAACAATATTGTCACATCACACGTTGAATGAACCTTTCTGACTCGCTTTTCCCTTGTTCGTTTTCGATTTCACTTAAGTGCAAACCATAAACCATGTAAAAATTGGTATGTGTGGTAGACGGATAGATATTATGTCGTTCATCGTGGTTCTGCTGTGCAACTGTAACTTGTAACAGCAACTGGCATACTAACAATGTCGACTTCACTCACATATTTGGCGTGCCCTTATTTTCATAAAATGTATGTTGTGATATAGTTATGTGAACTTTTTGTGGTATTAATGTACCAGAATAGTACACAAAGACATAAATAATCTGGCAAAATCTATTTGAACAAAAAGTATTCTTTCGTGGTATATGTATATTGTCCACAGTAATTGTGTAACAGTTATCATCACCAAAGTCATTATGTCATTCAGCAGGAGCGAGAACACAGAGTACAACTACAATAAGTAAACAGACATTGAAGATTATAGACATTTTCGGTAGTAGACTTGAATCATACAATATTCTGTGCAAGTGAACTGCTGTATATGGTACCACCAGCGTCAGCGTGACATCCAAAAAAAAGTAAGTCAAACACAAAAGAAAAACTATTATTCAGAGTGTTTATTCTTTGGTGGCTTGCATTGCGTAGTCCGTGCACAATGTTCTATCTAACACTTTTTGTAACATTGTGTGCTTATTATTATTACTGGTATCATTTTAATAATGCCCTTTTCCTGACCAAAATAGATGGTGTCAAAAATCAAAATAACGAAACGCATTAACTGCCATAAAAATATTACTATTCAGCAACATTTTCCCACAGGGGATGCTTATAGTGAGGTTCGTTATCATTTCTTAAGAAATTAATGCATCCTTTACCTCTAGGCTAGTACACATTTTTGAGTTTATTGCTAATAAAATAGATAAAACCAGGAAGAGAAAGTGTTTATTGTGAGAGCACTATTTTTGATAGTGAAAAGAAAGAAGTTTTATTTTGATGATGAGTTTGATGAGTGGTATAAAATAAGGGTGAAAGAAAAGTCGAATCGCATCTTATACTCTACAGCACACGGTTGGATTCAGGAAGCAGAAAAGCGGTGCACAAAGAAAACCAAAGTGATGAAATGGAAACGGTGCTTCACTTGCTATTGGTAAAATAAACAGCAGGGAAAGTGATTTTCATTCGCCGCTTGGTTAATAGTATAATAATATTTTAAAGATTGTCGAGAATCCCTATAACTGTGGATGTAAATGTAGATGTTGAATAGGCAGTTATACACACACACCTATATATCCAACCGCGGTATCCAGTTGTGCTGTGCATGGCCGGATGAAATGAAAACCAGTTTCATCGGTTCTCACTGTTTTCCCCTTCTTTTGACAGCAATAAAGTTATTAGTCTTATGCAAAACACAGTGAAAGCCATATATTTATGTTCTCAGTTTGCCCACTAAAGTAAACACACAAAAAACACAAAAAATATCGTGGAAAGGTAAAAGTTAGGGAAAGTAATACAAGTCATGCTTAATAACCATACAGCAACTGTAAACTAAACTGTGTATTCAACCAAAAGGAGAAAAGTCAGTATAAAAACAAAAGGAACTCTCTTTTTTTACTTTCACTTACCTACCACACGTTTTGCTTATAAACTACAGCAAACTTTCCTGGTGAATATCTTGAGGGGTGACACTGATTCCCAAAAAATCAACAGTTTGCTTACTTTTTCAATTAGTTTTCTCTTTACTCATGTTGAAGTCTCTAACTTTGTATTGTGTTGTTGATTTAGCAATCCAGAACAATCCGGAACTCCGTCTTCTTCGTTTCATTTATTTGTCAAAATGCGCAACAAATTGTTATATAACATTAAGCTATATGATATCAGAAAAGAATTAGGGAAAATTTAGAAATTGTACACGTAGATGGTAAAGCGATCAGCGTAATATTAATGTATAAAGATATATTATGTAATGTATGTGCATAAATGCAGCAGCGGTTTTACATCCATTTCCATTACGTCAAAGGACTTATTACCCCTTCAAATATTCTTATATAAAAAATTAGCTCGCGTTTTGCCTTTATGGATAACATTTATGTACTAGAGGCGCTAATCGTACTGAAAGGTCAATTATTGATCATTGTATGAAATTGACAATTCACTTTAAAAAGGGAACTGCCCTAAAGCAAACATCAGAATTCATTACATTATTTTATAATTTTTATTTCAGACTCCTTTTGGACATTCCGTCTTTGAATCTTTGAGCTAATTCTATAAAATGGACGACAATAGCAAAAGGCAAGGCACTCGGGTGTTTAAGAAGAGCTCCCCAAATGGAAAGGTAAGGCTCTTTGCTTCTTCTCACATTACTTTTGCTCTCATCCATATTCCAAATCCGCAAAACTATTCAGTGTAGACTCAGTGTATTAAGTCTGGAGCAATAAAACTTGCATGATATTACTAGGACATGAGCATGAGAAGTGATTTATTACATTGTTATTGCCTGCGTAGCTGGATCTTCTTATCATATTTATTATGTAATAAGCCTGGAAGCTGGTAGTTGATACTGGTTCTTTCGTTGAGCAGTTGCATAGGGTCCTAGCCCTACCTCATACTTGTAGGTTTCTGGTAAGTAAAATTGAACTGTGTGAATCTTTCTGTTTTCATGACCTCATATTAAGTATTAGCGTTTGTAGCCACTACATTATCTTTTCAAATCGTATTAGATTTTTTAGGTTTAGGAATGATAGAAAACGGAATAAAAAGAATGATGATGCGAATGCGGAAGCAAAAAGTAATATCTTATCATACAGATTACACATTCTATTTTTTCTCTATTTCGCATCTCGAAATCGAAATGAGAGTTAATATGAAAGGGCAGCTTGAGATCTCATAATAACACAAGCAGTTTCTTAGAATTTGATTATTTTTCATTTCAGATAACGGTTTACCTAGGAAAGCGTGACTTTGTGGACCATTTAACCCATGTGGACCCTATAGGTAAGTAGGAAATCCTATTTTGTATATCATATATTATTAGTCGGATTCACTGTAATTCATCATAAAATATCCGAACAACGTCTTTGATATTTTTACATGAGTAAATTTAAGAATAACGACGAACTATCTAAAATATTCATGTCGAATTATGAGCACGTACCGCGTTTGCCTACTTCAATTTTACCGTTGTCCATGTTGTTGTAAATAATAAATGAGAGTAAAGCTTTCTCGGTAAATGTATCGTTTGTACGGCCACACATGAGAGAGAATGAATTGAGAGTTCAAAAATACCTATGCCCATTTCCCTTTCATATTGCCGCTCTGCTATATGATGGCTCATATTACTTACTTCCCTTCATTTATATACGTTCTGACACATCTATTGCTTTTTAACGACCGACGACCAACATGTTCCCCCATCGAGTACTATTAAACGGAAAAGAGAAAAGAACAGAAAGAAAGAAACAAATATTCGGGAAGTGTGTGGAAGAAGGCAAATGGCAAATTTAATTAGTTTGGCTGACTGTGTGCTGGAAAAAGTTAAGGGAAGATATTATCGAATGTTTCCTTCCTGTACATTTGGAAAAATAAAAACAATGTGTGCCCATCCTATGGTGCTATTATGCCGACTATATCATTGTCATACAAGTCACTATATAGTTTCTTTTGGAGAACAAAGTGCTGGCAGTGAACGCCTCGTCGGGAAGGGAAAGTTTAGGAATGTAATTGCATACCTTCAACCTTCATCATTATATGCAGTCCACCACAAAGCCCAAATCCCGTGTACCTTTTCACTATAATGGTCGGAATGAAAATGACCTATAATTTGTAGCTTTACATAATATTATATCAATAATATAAATGCTACCAATAATACTATATAATATGGTTTTCGGATATCAGTAATAATGTAAGGAAGACAATGTTGAATGTATATAGTTTTTCAATAGGTTGGTATGCTCGAATGGGAAAAGCAGTGAACATCCATCTCTATGTTTTCTGGTCCGACTGTGTCAATTTCTCTAGAGTCAAGACTAGTCAAGAGTTGTGTTAAATCAGTTTAGTATAACCAAATAATAGAAATTAACCAGCAATTGTGCCATGTATGTTAGGAAATAAATCTAATATTGTTTGTCAGTGAGTGATTGATACAGCAATACAGTTTTGTTATCCAATAGATAAGAAAGACATTGATTTTATTCGTTGTATTCGTATTATTTTCAGATCTGAAACTAAATTTACTCGGATATATAACTTTCCCAAGCATAGGAACTTTAGGTTTGGTGAAGAAATTGTATTTCTCATGTCAATTAAAAGAAGTCAGTACACACAAAACAAATGAGCTGTTTACTGGACTAAAATAACTTTGCATCAACAACTTGGATGTACTTATTTTTCTGCTTTAGTTGGTGATAGTATCAAGATTTTATATAAATCTAGTTTTTGTTGTTTTATTTATAGGTCGAACCAGGCCGAATTGTTTATAGCAGTCTATTATTTTGATTTCCAGAAAAATCGATTAGAGGTATTCTGTACTCTGTACTGCTGCATAGTGGATTGAATAGTACTTTAGAATCTATTCCAATCTATGCAATCATTAATAGCATACGAACAACATAAAAGTAAATATTCGGCTGTTTAAAAGTCGAAACCAGAATATTTCGATTACTACAAAAACAAAATGGTTTTTTGCACCTCAGACCTCTGCTAGCGTTGTTTCTTTTTGTATGCGAGTAAATACTTACATAGTATGTATCATGTATCTCATTGCCTTCATAAAAGCTAAACAATTGAAAGCAATTTATATTCTCTTACAAACAATTCTATAGTTTTCTTCCTACCTTAAAACAATTTTTAATATATTTATCTTATCTATAGATATGTGGCTAGATTTTGGGGAAAGCAAGCACCATTATTGTATCTACAATGAAAAAAATTGAAATGAAGATGGAACGATCAATACTTACTACTTACACTATATCAATCATTGATTGAAATCTTTTATCGTTTCATGAAAACATTTCCCATTGTTCACCAAGATAAAAGAACGTTCATCATACTTTGTACTTAATACTTACCATTTCTACATTGATCTGAGAGAACTATCACTAGCTATAGGAATCGAAAAAATTTCATGAACGCAAATCTGATTTTTGGTGGTATATACTTGTAGAGCATGGTCATTAGACCAAGATGACGGTTAGAAAAAGTACATGTACCGTTATAAATTTTTCACCAG
>JAQFYG010000976.1:0-22349 GCA_034694325.1 Entomobrya corticalis
TCCCGTGGTCCGAAACTTGTGGAATCTTCTTAGTGGTCAATATTGCGTTGCTCGGAAACCCTCTGAGCCTTAATAATTAGTGACCTAAATTGTTCCAATTAGTGAGTTTTGTATGTCTAGTCAAAGCAAACAATGTTTGGAATGCAAATTTGCAATTTGTTATATCAATCAATTGTAAACATTCTTTGCCATTTTTGCATTAACGCCGACCAGATTATATTTAATAACCATTTTTACGGCAAAAATATTTATTTTAAATGTTGTATTTTTTTACGTGGCAGCCCTGTTTGGGAATATTTTTTGATTGCAATTTTCAGAATGAGAAACGCATGCGCATGAAACGCATGCGCATGAAAATGCCTATCACTTCAATCGGTATTGTGCTAAATAAAATTTACAAGGAATGTAATTAAAATAAGTCAAGTATTTTACAAACAACTTTGTCAAAATTTATTTAAATCACGTCCAAAACTACTCATTTCACCACAAGACTCTAAATAGTTTTTTACTTGGGTGCACGTTGGGGTAAAATATTGGACATAAGTCAAAAACCCTTTTAAATGTGTCTGTATTTGGATTAACCTATTAAAATTGTTTACATTTTGCTAAATTTGTTTTTCGAAAAACGTTTCCTTTAGAAGTTTTAGCAGTTAGATTTTCATCATCAATATAGACAACAATTTACTACTTTAAACGCACTTCTTTAATTCTGATAAATATTGATAAGACCCTAAACATCAGACAATAAAAATCAATTTGGGCTTACTAGACTGCAAAAAAACACAGAAACTCTTATATAGTTGTTGCAATCTTTTATGGTTGTAATCACACCGAAGTAGTAAAAGTGCACAAAACTTGTAGATTTAGTAGACAAAGAACGCAATTTCATCTCTTAATTTAAAGTTAATCAATGTATCTCTTACGATAAAAAAACATCACGGCATTAGGATAAAAATATTTAAACCAGGAGTATTTAAGTCATTTATGCTAACGAAAAATGCTATGTTGTATTCTTTCTATATTAGGAAAAAAACTTTCATCGCAATTCTTCTGTATGTGTGTCTAATGTGTCTTCTGTGTTCGTATGCTTTTGTCCGCCAACTAAGGAAATTTCAACGGAGTGGTCAATACTGACTCAGTATTGTTAAATAACCTTTTGCAAAAACATTTCCTGGAGGCTAACTGGTCAAAAGAGTATATTTCTTCTTTTGCGTGATTTTATCATGCTCTACAAGGATGGACTATATATCTGCGTTTTGCATTTGCCGTATCGGACGTACGTCTGTATGTACTTGTGCACCCGTACTGTATGTTCACGCGCTCGTATTACCATATTTTTAGCAAATTCCTGTAAGACATACTCATTGTGAGTTACTGTATTGACTCAATACTGTATCAATTTTTATTAACTTATGTATAATATTTTGCAGCGGGCTATTACAAAAGCTTTACCATTAGAAATTTTGTATTTCATTTTTGACGATCCGTGGTGGTAAATATGTTCATGTTGCAAATATTGTCAGGATTTAGGCTGGTTTTTCTGATTAGCATAAGCAGACAATATTTGTTTTATTATCCTCTTTTCTCGATGTTAAATGTAGCAGTGAATAGTACTTGTGTTTCACACCTTTACGTGCGAGCAATACGCTCTATATGTTGATTTGTTTCTTTCCTCTCATGTGTAAAGATGTAAGTGTGCTCGGACACTTATCTAAAATTTATTGTTATTCATTAAGTTAAGCTGAAGTTCAAGTTTGTTTGTAAAGATCAATGCCATTTGTAACCCGGTTAATTTGAATCTAATTGGGGCTGTAGATGTGAAAATGTTATGATGACTTGGTGCAGGATTTACGGCGTCTTGGCGTTTACAGTTAAAGCTCATCTTCCACTCTAAACGTAATTCTTTATTGGTTTTTGGTGGTTATATCACCTATTTTGCAAAAAACAAACATCTCTCCTTTTAGGAGTTGGCAAAGCACGTTTTTATTATTCGTTGTGTTTACTCCAAACGGGGGCATCGTTTCCAATTTTTGCTGAAATCGTATCTTGTTTTGCGTAACCATAACGTGTACTTGAAAAAATGCATACATAGTTAAAAAATTGTTTGCCAGTAGTCTTCGCACGTGCAGCCCTAATTTTTGAAGCGGTAAATACAGACTTTGTAACACTTATTTTTATGAGGTAGTTTCCTCAGCTTTTTAAGATTTAACTCTGTAAGCTGTTTTCTCAAGCTTTCTAATCCAAAAACTTTTTCAGACCTGAAACTTTGTAAAACTTACCTTTAGTCTGTACGCTCTTTTGTGTGAAAAATATGTAATATTTTAGTGTTATTTCCACATTGAATGGGCATTCTTCTCTCAGCCAACATATTGCAGACAGGATATAAGTTACGCGCATCTAGACATACACCTTATGCAGCCAAAGTGCCAACTTGCTCTCATTCTTAAGTACCTGGACAGCCAAAGATGCCAACCTGGTGCAGACGTAGTCGCCGACTAGACAACGAAACTAATTTCATTACATTAAACTTTTTATCGATCATTTACCACGGTACTACGATCGAACTATTGAAATTTTTTTCAATCCTTCTGTTGAATATTTGAATAATTAAATTAAGACGGCTAGTCAAATCATCATGTCAGTTGACTAGCCGCATTTCTTATGAACTATCTTAAACTTGTCAGCTTGGCTTCACCAAGCTGAACATATATAATATGAACTATGTCCTCGTCATGTCCATTCCTACTTTGTCCTTTCATGAATAAAGTACATTTAATACTTTACCTCTCGTCAGTCTCGTCTTTTCGTCACATCTCATTTCTTGTAGATATCTTACATTGGCGACGACGTTGTGTGATTTTAAGTTACCCCAGACCCACGCCGCGTAAAAAAAGATTAAGTTTTCTCGTGCTTTTCCGCATACCTCCTAAAAAGGAGCAAAAAGCACACTCATCTGTTGCTGCTGCTGCTAACACTACAGAATCCAAAACCCCGTCCACAAAAGACGGTTATGAAACCTTAACTGACAGTGACACCACTGAGGTCATCATTGTCGATGATTTGGAAGACTCCACCACCGCCACCGCATCCCCTCAAATGAAAAAAGGGCCAACTCCACCTCCAAAACCGAAGAAAAGAGGCAGCAAGACAAAGGTATTTGCCGCATCCACATAAAGTTCTCCAGTGATTAAAAAGAAAAAGAAAATTTCAACAATCAGGATGACGACAACTATAGGAGCTCTTCAGCCTCTTGTCGTAGTTGCTAAGCCAAATGGCAAAGTCAGGATTACTAGGGACTTCAAGTACCCTGTCAACGCTCGTCTCAACGTGACTTAGTATCCCATTGCCTCACCAAATGATATTTTTGCCGCCGTCACCGGTGGTACACTCTTCACCAAACTGGATGGCACAAATGCCTATCATCAGATGGAAGTTGCTCCGGAGTGCCGAAATTTTTTGGTAATAAATGCCCACCACGGGTTGTATCAATACAACGTCCTTCCTTAAGGTGTTGCATCATCTCCAGCAAATGTCCAGGCCATCTCAGATTTCATGCTTCGTGATATCTCAGTGGCTGGTACGTACATTAACGACACCCTAACATTTGGTAAAACAGAAAAGGAACATTTGTTAAATTTACGACTTATTTTTGAACAAATGAGGAAGTTTAATTACAAACTTTCTAAGGAAAAGTGTGAGTTCATTTGTCAAAGTGTTACGTTTCTAGGCCATGTCGTCTCCTCTTCAGGAATTGCCGCCTGCCCAGAAAAAGTGCAAGACATTATCAACATTAAAGTGCCCAGTGATGTGTCTCAGTCATCATTCCTAGGCTTCATTCAATTTTACGCCTAATTTGTCTCATTTATTTGCTCCTCTTTACAGATATACCCGCGATAATGTGCCTTGGTAGTGGTGCGCTTTGCGTCAAAAATCATTTAATACTGTCAAAAAGGTCATCACATCAGCTCCAGTACTGGCTAACTTTGACCCCAACCTTCCAATAGGGTTGGCTGCAGATGCTTCCTCAGTTGGGCTTGGAACTGTGCTCTTTCATGCGTACCCAGATGGTTCTGAGCGCCCCATTTCATTTGCTTCCAAACTTTTCTGAGACACCGAAAGGAACTATTCCCAAATTGAAAAAGAAGGTTACTCAATAGTGTTTGGCATTTAAAGATTTTTTAGGTATTTGTGTTCCCGTCAATTTATTTTAGTGACTGACCACCGCCCACTGCTCAAGATCTTCGGAAGCAAGTCTCAACTCCCACCGTATGTCGCTACGCGCCTTCATTGTTTCACTCGGTTTGGTCTTCCCCATCAACTGATTACGGACAACGGTCGTCAGTTCACTTCGGGAGAGTTCACTAGATTTTAAAATAATAATAAGGTTAAACATGTGTGTTCTTCTCCGTATCATCCTAGGTCCAACGCAAGGCTGAGCGTTTTGTAAGCACATTCAAGACCGCCATTCGTGCGACTGACCTCAACCCTGACCTCCGGCTCACCAGGTTTTTGTTCAGCTATCGGGTTACTCCTCACTATACCACCGGCGTTTCTCCAGCTGAGCTACTCCAAAACCGGAAGCTGCACACCCTTCTCCACCTCCTCCATCCCAGTATGAACACCAATGTTCAGAACGCCCAACAACGGCAACCGCACCACTACAACACCCGCATTAAAATGCGCACGCTAGTTCCAAACCAGTCAGTATGGGTCAAGACCTTTTCTAAAGGGGAGGAAAAGTGGACGGAAAGAAGAATCATCAATGCCACGGGTCCTGTGTCCTATCTGGTCCCGCCAGGAGATCGTAAATTCCGTCGTCACGTAGACCACATTCGCCCAGCAGCAAGTGTTCCACCCCCAGGATCATCATCATCGCCATCAGCATCACCAGTCAAATTAACCCTACCTTGATCACCGCCAGTTTCTCTCTCTTCTGTCACCTTCAACTTTTTTTCAAGAATTTTTGGCCAAGCAGTTCACGTAATCAATCTTCAATTCGGTTCCTGTCATCATGTTAGGTGCCCACTAGCTTAATCAGTTTGTGTATATCTACTGGTCAAGCTAAGGAGAGAGTAGTGTATTTGAATAATTAAATTAAGACGGCTAGTCAAATCATTGTCAGTTGACTAGCCGCATCTCTTATGAACTACCTTGAACTTGTCAGCTTGACATCACCAAGCTGAACATATATAATATGAACTATGTCCTCGTCAAGTCCATTCCTACTTTGTGCATTCTTGAATAAAGTACATTTAATACTTTACCTCTCGTCAAACTCGTCTTCTCGTCACATCTCATTTCTTGTAGATATCAGCATATATTACACCTTCTTTGGCATATGAGATCTGGAACTGAGCTGTAACACACATACGGCTGTTTAATTTAATTCCTGATACCTACTGCGTAAACCGCAAAAAATACTAGATCACTAACTCATGGGTTGAGTAGTGGCTTTTGAAAAATGTTCTACCAAAATTTAAATATATTGTTAAGAATCTGATATCGTACACGTATGGAGTTAAAAGTTTGACATTATTTCAGTCATCAATAGGTCTGATATTCACTTTATGTTGAAGAATTTGTTAACAATTTACCGTTCTCCAGAATCTTATATAAGCTTTCTTTTACCATTTATACCATTAACCATTAATTTAATTTTAATATTTCGATAATGTATTTTCTATATACTCTAGACAAGATGCTAGGATCAACGTCACGTAATAATTTGGAGCCTGATAGATCAATGACTGCTGAAGAAAATTGTGAAGTGACCAATACATTACCAACAGGCACCCCACCGAAATTGCTTGGAAAAAAAGTATCGACAATTGGTTCTCGGAAAACGACAACAGCTGACAAACCGGATTTTTCGGTATGCAACGTCGCCGAAACTGCTTCCGGTAGTTCTGAGAGCGACGTAAATGCGCGGAGTAGCAGCACGGGAGTAGATAATATTGACGCCACGTCGTATTTAGAGAAGCGTCAATTAAAAACAACCAATGGTATGACCAATTTGTTAGTTTCTTTGGCATATTAATAAGAGTGTTTATCATCCTTTTGTTCTCTCCAATTATTGTTCAAATCAACAAACTACTATTTAAAAACACTAACGTATTCAATTACTACCGTTTGCTTTAATATTCGTTCACAAATATTGAAAACAATTTAAGCTTCAATGTTTTAAATCAATAGCGCGTATTAAATGACCTAAAATGTTCCAATTAGTGATTTTGGTATGCTTAATCAATGCAAACAGTATTTGAAATGCAAATTTGCAATTTGTTATATCAATCACCTGTAAACAATCTTTTCCATTTTTTCATTACCGTCGACCAGATTGCATTTGTCAACCATTTTTACGGCAAAGTCAACAATTTTTAAAACTGGTGCAAGCCCTCTTCGGGAATATTGTTTTATTGCATTATTCAGAATGTGAAACGCATGCGCATGAAACGCACAAATGCGAAATGCATGCGCATGAAAATGCCGATCACTTCAAACGGTATTGTGCTAATTAAATTTACAAAGTATATAATTAAAATAAGTCAAGTTTTTACAAACTTCTTTGTCAAAATTAATTAAATCACGTCCAAAACTATTCATTTCACCTAACTAAGACACTAAATGTTTTTTAACTTGGGGGCAGGTTGGGGTAAAATATTGGACATAGGTCAAAAAACCTTTTAAATGTTTGTGTATTAGGATTTAATTATTTAAATCGTTTACATTTCGCTAAATTGGTTTTTCGGAAAACAATTCTATCGTAGATTTTAACTGTTTAATTTTTGTCATCAATGTAGACAACATTTTTCTACTTTAGCACACACTTCTTTTAGTCTTATAAATATTGATAAGAGATAAGCATTTGTTTGTGGGCGGGTTAATGGCAAATCATTGCCATTTGGTATTTTACCATAAAGGATCAGTAGGTAAAATTTTTTCCAGCAGCAAATATTTTGCTGTTGAGATGTTGTTGTAAATCGTGATACTAAGTGCGCGAGCCGTTTAAAACCAGATTAGATTAAACAGCCGAACATTACTAGATCACCCAATCATGCGGTTAGTAATTGCAACATTAAAATGGATCTAACGGAATAAACAGACAGTTTTAAGAATCTTTAATCGTAATTGTATGAAATTAACAGTTTGTCATTGTTTCAATCATCAATACGTCTGATATTTTTCCAATGTTGAAAAATTATATTTATAGTTTAACGTTCTCATAAATCCGATCAGAAGAACTTACTTTATTGATTTCACGTTTATTTTAGTTTCATCAACTAATCTATCTTATCTAATCTAATCATCTATAAGCACAAACAAATTCATCAAAGAGATTTATATTTGTGAGCAAAACAAAAGCGTTGTTTGCTGCATTAAAGCAAGAAATTAATACCAACTTAGTAGGACGTTTGTTTAATCTATTTGAAAATACTACTGCTACGTTCCGAGTTAGGCAAGGTTTTAGGAATGGCTGTTGCGTCAGGACGTCCGTCTGGCTGTCCGCACGATAATAGGAATCCGTTGATGCTATAACGGTCAACGGAAACCGTTAGACACGGTACAGATTTCCATTTTATCCCAAAACGTTTGATAACTTGTGGGGGATCAATCAAACGGAAATTTGACGCTGAGTAAAATGAAATACGGATTCACCGTTAAAACAGAAGTACGATTTTAAAACTTTGTTTTGCCATATTTTACTTTCAAATATAGCTTCTTGGGTGTCATTTGCTCATTAACCTTGAGAGAAAACTACATTAAATATTTGCAGCATTTTTCGCAAGGTCATTGTATCCTGTTGTCAGGTTTATTTATAATATAAAAAAGTACACAAAACCTAGTTATCAAATTGTTGAAAAATGTCGAGCGGTATTAGATTTCCCTAATTTACATAGTCGCAGCATATGCGTTTTACAGAATACTGTTTAGAAAATCCAATCGCTTTAGTGTTCCTTAGTCTACGTTAACACTTTTATAGTGTTTGCAAAAAACCTAAAATTACAAATGCAAAATATTAGTCCTTCAATACATTTACCTAACTCACTTATAATTCAAATGTAAATGTATTAACTTTATACTGTAAAAAAATAATCGAAGCAAATACAAAAATTTATTAGTAAATATTATAATATTTATGCTATTCTGAAGTGTCAATGCGGAATACCGTAAAAACACTTTCAGTAAATTGATAACATTTTTCCTTATTTCAGAAAACTTTATTGTTGACCATCGACAACTGTCGACCAAGTTGCCAAAGGGAGGTGTCACTATTGGTCAATTGGCTACGCTAATTGGAAGCACTATGGGAGTTTGCAAGGTTTACTACAGTAACAAACAATATAAACTGGAAGTTGTACCGGATCGAGAGGAAATTTTGCTTCCAAATCAAGAAATTATTACCATTGCTGTAACTGAGGCACAAGGTAACAAAGCAGTGACATAACCTAAACTGAAAGCGTAAAACCCCGTGGCTGAAACTATAATATAATAATAAATACCTATCTGGGTATGTGACTAAATACAACTATTAGCGCCTCACAATATTTAAATAAACACAAAGTGTCTTCAGAAAAGTTTTCTTTTGTCCTTACTATCGAACAGTGCAATAGCAATGTGGTGCTACATGAACTTTCATGTGAACTTTGACTTCCTGACACCTGAAAGTTTGACACATAATTGCTGAACTCAATTATATTCCATACGTTGTCCTAAAGTCTTTGTGTAACAATGTATTTGTAAATCAGCCTGGCAAATTTGGCATTTTCTTATCAACGCGTACATCCGCTAATACACAGTTAATTTTTTTAATCGTATTTAACACAAATACCGCCTTATAAATTGCTACAGGGAAAATTTAATCATTGTTAGATGTTAGGCGTTTAAGTTTTAACGTTAGCTTAAAGTAAATGTACAAACCCCCAAAATGTTAATTCTAAACTTTTCCGCACCTGGTGCACTCTTGTGTAAGTCATGAATGTATTTACAGTGCATTGCACAGGGGTCACATATTTGGTCTGCAGGGCTACACATGATGTAGTTTTGCAAAAACCACACAGTTAAAACATACCGCCAAATGTCCCCCATAGTGAAACATGTCGGTTGGAGTTACGACAAGGCGGCCCCAAAAATTTATTTCCGACATCGACTCACTATTGTCTGAAAGCACCACAGCTAAAATATGAGGTTCGTAACTGATCACAGTAAAATGTTATGGGCAGGTCAAAATTAAATTTTGGGTGAAATCTTTTCGACGGTTTTGCTGATCTGACAATCGACTCAGAAAGTGCATCTAAACCACTTAAACCCACATTATGTTGACCTGAATACGCATATTTCGAGATGTTGCCATTTATCCATACTTACTGATTTGATTACTGGCAAAACTTTGTGAAAATTTGTAGGATTTAGTAGACATTAGCAAAGATCCGTGAAATATAGTACAATTTGGTGGATTTTGCAGTTTTCAGTAGAATTTTTGCCGTATTCGGTAAAACGTTGCTGAATTCGGTGGAAATTTGTACGATTTTATGAAACTTTGGAACATTATTGTGAGAAATATTATGGATGAACGGGCAAAATATTTATTACATGAGTGCTGGCCAAACTTCGTTGGATTAAGCGGAATGTTACGGAATTCAGTAGATATTTGCAAAAATTCGTAGGATTGTGTGAAACTTTGCAACATTTTGCACGCTTTTGTTAGATTTGGAAGGATTGAAAGGGCAAAATATTTATTTATAAGATTGAATCACTGGCCAAATTTAGTAGGATTTCGCGGAATTTGGCTGAATTCGGTTGAATTTTAGCAGATATTTGTAAGACTTTGTGAAACTTTGCAAATGTTTGCACGATATTGTGAGATTTGGCAGGATTGAAAGGGCAAACTTTTTACTAGATTGGATTCAGATTTGGTATGGTTAGGTAAAAATACTTTCGTAGATGGGGCTTTACCAGATCTCGTATGTAAAGTAATAATCCGATAAAGTATGACGAAATGGCAATATTTCGAAAAGTAATGCAATTTTAGGAATAGTAATGTGAGTCAAAGTTGTTAAGAATCACTTTTGAGTAGATTGGCATAACAACAAAATGGGATGAACAGTAAAAACAATTTCACCCAAAAAAAATTCGAATCTTAAGCCGACCATAACTTTTGACTGGGGGCAGCTGCGGACCTTATGGTTTGGCTGTAGGCGTTTTAGATGAACTTGACTCGATAAATACAATACACTAAGGGGCTACAATATCGATACTTTAACCAAAATGACAAAATAATTATTACATTTTCTGTTAAAATTCTCATATTTCGGCGTTTTTGTACCGTTTAAACGTGTTTTGTTTGCACTCGTTCTAATTTACGTCCTTTAAGTTTAAATTTTGAAAAATTTACTTTGGATATACTTAACGCGATATTTTGTTCTCTCCCTTCGCCTACAACGGAGTTGCAGGAACAGTGAAGCATTGAAAAAAAACGTATTTTCGTTATGCCGCCTGTTTACTTGCAAAACCGGCAACAAAAAACGCTCAAGTAATCATCTGCATTTTTTTTCGCAAATTATCTGTTTTCTGTTGCCGGTTTGCAACCGGCCGGTTGTCCTCTCCGTTGTGGGCAAAGGGAGAGGACAGAATTTCCCGTAAACATAAACGTAGTTCCAACCGCGTTTGGTTCTCCAACCCGTGGCTTCTGGGTTAAAGACGGAGATATTAGCACTTTTATTATAGTAAGTATTTATCATAACACTGCATTTTTGTTTTACGTAGAAATTGCCGATTTTGAGGGAAACTGAAATTGTTATTTTGAGCTTTCAGCTGTGGCTACAGCTCTTTTAAGGACAAACTAATTTCCGATCAACGTTTATTTAAAATATTTTAATAATGACATACCATGAAAATGTAATAGTCTAATCAATATCTATTAAAACCATTTTGGTTTACCTGCGTTTGCGTTCTTAGGGAATTATTTGTGTTTTGTTTTTTTTCATTTCCTTCAATAGATTAAATTGTTAGATGTCTGTATTTTTCAAACTGGATGCACTTTAAAGCTTTGACTTTTATTTTGATTGCGAAATATTTTGACTTTAGATTTTAAATCAACAGTAAGGATAACACAATGCAAAATACGCAAAAAACATTACATCGTTACAAATTCAATATTATAAATTAATGATAGTCTTCTGTATTTGATCCCTATGGCACGTTCTTGATTTTCGTCTATTTTGTTGTTTGCTATAAACGGACAAACGTTTTAGGCAATTTTTAAGCATTGTGTTTTGCGGTTGTTGCTTCAAATATTTTACTTTTAGGGAGCAAACTGCTACTCAGCAGATACCATTGTCGAAACTAGTTTTTTCATCGTCAAAATATATTTTGATTGAATAATGCAATTATAATTTAACTTATTGTTTTATTATATAGATTCCCAAGATAAAGCTGAACTGGACTTCTCCCAAACGTTTCTGAACACATGCTTTATTGTTGACCCAACCTGCTTTGCAAACGAAATCACATTAAAGTCACTGCAGCGTGTCAACGCAAAATTGACAAGCAAAGAACTGCAAAACTCACATAGTGTTTTAAGCGAAAATGATCAAGACATGGATCCGATAGCACGCTTGCATAAAGATTTTGGAGAAAATCTCGTGAAAATTCCGCAAAAAAACTTTTTGATTTTGTCTGACGGCGCATTAACAAGCCAATTTGCTCAAATATGGCCCAAAAGCGTTCAATGGTCCCAAACAATTACCGAAGATAAAATGTTTAAAATAACATTTGATGCTGATCAGATGTTTTCATTACTTAAGAGACCACAAACTGAGGAAACGAGTAAAACAATTTTCACAGCCCGCGAGTTTCGTGAGCTTACAGAAGAAAAAGAACGAGAAATATGCGTAAGGAATGTTGAAGATGGTTATTATTATTACAAAGAGAATGCCTGGTACAAATTTACAGAAAAGAGTCAAGCAGACGGCCTGCGATTGTGCTTTACAACACAAATGGGTCCGGGTTTTGTTCCTCCAGCGGACAATGGCTGGTATAAAAGAAAAAAAGCCGCTGAATACGCAAGAAAGAAAGAACACGAAGAGTTTTTGAAGAAGCATCCAAAATTTAAAAAGTTCCAAATGGTAACGCCACCACAAAGAAAAGCACTACTTAACGGTAAGAAGCATTTTAAGATGCTAATTTTAAAACATTTTTATTTAAATTCCATCAGCGCGTAAAATTTATCTAAAACGGTTAATGTTTGAGCCTGAACGGTTTTTACCTTTTCAGCAGTTGGTTCATTTACCGTTTCTCTGTTTTTTGGCTTCCAAATGTCAACGATCAGATATTTTTAGTATGGACATTGCGCGGTATTTAGAGCACAAAAAATTCCAAAATTAACGGACAGTTATAATGACAATTATTTTATATATACAGTATATAGAAAAAGGCAGTTTAACACATCAATATGGAGCCACGTAACACGTAATTTATAAAAACCGACGATAGCAAACGTATTTTTGTATTATTACCGACTTTTAAATATATGACAAAATGGGTAAATGTTATGTAAGGTATTTGATAAATGTGAAGCTAACATTTTTATTGCGATTTACGAAGTACGCTCTATGCAAATATTCTTTAAAATATATTTTATTCTTCAACTTTGCCCATTGTATTTTAAAATATGGGCATTGGGCTTTGATTTATTGCTAGATTATAGATAGTTTTACGTACCTTGGCATGACCTGATATGATATTTTCCGAAAACCTCGTTTGGGTTAAACTTATCTGTTAGAATATCAATATATCACTTTATTATCATTAATTCCTTTCTGTATTTTGCTCAAAATATTTAAATAAATGCTGTTAAACGAACAACTAATGTCATCTTTGAAATTAATGTTAATTGTTAGATGCACCATACTAAACATTTAAGAAGCTTTTTATTTAATAACAACTTAATTTATTTAAAACCTTTAATAAAAAAGTCGCTCACAATAGATTTAAAAATACATTATGCAAGGATTCAAAACGTGAAATTTTATTTTCAAAATAATTTGTAGCACTTCTGTTTCTGATCATTTTTCTGTGGCTAACAAAATAAGTTAAACTAAAATGCCGCCATCATTATGATGCAATGTTCAATTCAACATGCATTTTTTTACAATTAATGTCAATAAAATTTAAATTCGTCGGTTCAATAAATTCACAGGGAACGTTTCTCATGAAATGGAATTGTTGTATATGTGGGTTGTGTGAGTATGCGTTTATGCAGTTGTCAACACGGGTTACTATAAGGAATAGTACTGCTTTATTTACGTAGGTTCTTTGCCAAAAGTTCAAATGAGAGCTAGCAGGAGTGGGAACTCGAGCTAGTGATAATATATGGAGACAGAGGTGTGAGTCGTCGTCTGCCAAACCATGGTCACGCAGTAATTTAAAGCCCGAAAGATCAATGAATGCTGATGAGAATTTGGTTAATTCGGATTTGTCAGTATGCAGCGTCATTAAAACTGCTTCCGGTAGTTCAAAAAACGACTCGAATGCGCAAACCAGAAGCACTTGGAGTAGGTAATATCGACAGCACTTCACATTTAGAGGAGCGTAATCTTAGTTAACGTGATAGTAGTGTTTACCAGCCTTTTGTCACCAAAGTTAATGTTAAGATCAACACATTATTATTTCAAAACACTTGAGTATTCTAATGGCACAGTTTGATATTCCTGACACCTGATATTCGTTCAACAATATAGAATACAAAATTGAGGCTATTTTATAAATCAATAACGCGTATAGCATGACCTAAAATGTTTCAAGTAGTGGATGTTGTATGTTTAATCAAAGCAAACAGTATTTAAAAACAAATTTGCAATTTGGTATATCAATCACCTGCGAAAATTCTCTGCGTTTTTTGTATAACGTTAACCAGATTACACTTGTTAACCAATTTTACGACAAAATCGACTTATTTTAAAAGTTGCAATTAAGTGGGTGCCAGTCTGTTTTGGAATATTTTTTAGTTGCATTATTCAAAATTAGAATTAAATTTTTTCGGAAAGGACGTATTGATTTTTTCATTAAAAATGCTAATTTACGTCTGAACTTGTAGGTGCAGTAACTGATGACCTAGATGCGAGCTCACCGGTTTTACTCCAAAACCAATATGTCCAGAGTCCTGCCAAACGCAGCCGAAAGCGACGCATGGACAACGCGGCGGATGTGGACGTCAATGCAAAAAATGTGAAACGCATGCGCATGAAACGTACGAATGCAAAATGCATGCGCAATAAAATGCCTCAAACTTTTAAAGGTAATTGAAATTACAAAGAAAATGATTGAATTAAGTCAAGTATATTACAAACTACCTTGTCAAAATTAGGTCAATCACGTCCAAAACTACTCATTACACCACAAGACGCTAATTTTTTTAACTTGGGAGCAGTTTGGAAGTTGGAAGCAAACATAGGACATAGGGCCAAAAACCTTTAAATTGTTTACATTTTGCTAAAAAGGTTTTCGGAAAACATTCCTATCAGAGGTTTTAAAAAGCAAGATTTTTATCATCAATATAGACAACTACTTTATACTATAAACACACTGCAATTAGTCTAATACATAATGATAAGACCTTAAACATTAGAGAAAACAAAAGACAAGACAAAAACAACAGAAACACAAATATATCTATTGTAGTCTTTTATGGTTTTAATAACAACCAGGTAGTAAAGGTGCACGAACCTTGTAGATTTAGTAGACATGGCATGGAATTTCATCTCGTAACTCAAAGTTATTCAACGTATCTCTTACGGTTACAAAACATCACGGCATTAGGATAAAAATATTTAAACCACGAGTACAAGTCATTTATGCCAACGAATAATGCTATGTTGTATTCATACTTTATCAAGAATATAAAGCCTTTCATTGCAATTATGTGTATGCTGTGTTCGTATGCTTTTGTCCGCCCTCTAAGGAATTTTCAACGTAGTGGTCAATACTGATCAAAAAGTGTATTTCTTCTTCTTTGTACTTTTATCATGCTTTACAAGGAGGGGCTATTTAACTGCGTGTTTCATTTGCTGTATCGGACGTACGTCTGTATTTTACCCGTACTGTGTGTTCACGCGCTCGTATTACCACATTTTTAGCAAATTCCTGTAAGACATACTCATTGTGAGTTACTGTATTGACTCAATACTGTATCGATTTTTATTACGTATGTTTTATATCTTACGGCGGGTCATTACAAAAGCATAACTATTAGAAATTTTGCATTTAATCATTGACGATCAGTGGTTGTAAATATGTTCCAGTTGCAGATATTGCCAGGATTTAGGCTGGTTTTTCTGATAAGCATAAGCAGACAATATTTGTTTTATTATCCTCTTTTCTCGATGTTCAATGCAGCAGTGAATGGTATTTGTGTTTCTTTCCTTCACGTGCGAGTAATACCCTAATTATGTTGATTTGTTTCTTTTTCTAATATTTCATGTGTAAAGATGTATTTGTGCTCGGGCACTTATCTAAAAAGTATCGCTATTCATTTGGTAGAGCTGATGTTCAAATTTTTTTGTAAAGACCAGCGCCATTATTAACCAGTTGAATTTGGATTGATTTGGAGCTGTAGATTTGAAAATGGTATTGTGACTTGGTGCAGGATTTACGGCGTAATTGCGTTTACAGTTAAAGTTTATGTCCCTCTCTAGAAGAAATTTCTTATTAGCTTTTGGTGGTGATATCACATATTTGGCAAAAACAAGCATCTCTCCTTCTCGGAGTTGGTTTGTCTTTTTGTTTCATTTTATGTAGTGGTTAGATCACTTTTTTATTATTCGTTGTGTTGACTTTAAACGGGAGCATCGTTTCCAATTTTTGTTGAAATCGTATCTTGTTTTGCCTCACCGTTACTAGTACTTGGAAAACTGCCTATGTAGTTACGAAGTCGTTAGCTGATAGTATTTGTCCGTTTTTTTTGGAAGTTGTTCCTCCAGACTTTGGAGCACTTTTTTATGAGGTTGTTTCCTCAAGATTTTTAACATTTAACTCTGACAGCTGTTCTCTCAAACTTTCTAATCCTGAAACTATTTTAAACCTAAAACTTTGTAAAACTTTAGTCTATGCGCTCTTTTGTGTGATAATTATTTAATATTTCAGAGTTTTTCCACAATGAATGGGCATTCTTCTCTGAGTCATTACACTGCAGACAGGATATGAGTTACGCGCATCTAAACATTCACCTAATGCAGACATAGTGCCGATTTGCACTCAATCATAAGCGCGTGGACAGCGAAAGATGTCAACCTGGTGCAGACGTTAACCCCGACTTGGCAGCGAAACTCATTTTATTGCATAAACTTACTATCGATCATTTTCCACGGTACTACGATCAAACTATTGAATTGTTTTCAATCGTTCGTTGGCATCAGAGATAGTATAAAGGATCTTCATATGAGGAACTGAGCTGTAACAGAAATACTACTGTTTAATTTAAATCGTGATACCTAATGCGTTAACCGTAAATAGCTAGATAAGTCTAAACCGCCAAAAAGACGAACTCATGGTGTTAGCAGTAGCATTATTAAAATATTCTACCGGAATTGCATTATATTGTTAAGAATTTGGTATCGTACACGTTAGAAGTTAAAAGTTTGACAATGTTTTAGTTAGTTTAGTTTTAGTTTAGTTCAATAGGTCTGATATTTTCACAATGTTGAAGAATTTGTTAACATTTTGCTGTTTTCCTCAATCTATATATAATATAAACTTATATATAAACTTCCTTTAAATATTTATACCATTAACCATTAGTTTAATTTTAATGCTTCGATAATGTATATTCTATATACTATAGACAAGATGCTAGGATCAACGTCACGCAGTAATTTGGAGCCTGATAGATCAATGAATGCTGACGAGAATTGTGAAGTGACCAATATATTACAAACAAACACCCTGCCGAAATTGGTTGGAGAAGAAGTATCGAAAATTGGTTCACAGGAAACGAAAACAGCTGACAAACCAGATTTGTCAGTACAGAACGTCACCAAAACTGCTTCCGGTGGATCAGAGAGCGACGCAAATGCGCAGAACAGCCGCACGGGAGTAGATAATACCAACGGCACTTCATATCCAGAAGAGCGTCAATTTGAAACAACCAATGGTAGGACCAATAAGATAACTATAATGAAGAACTATACCTCTATACTATACCACTAAATGAAGAAAATGAAAACATTTAAAAGTAACTTTGGCATTGTAATAATAGTATTTATCATCCTTTTGTTCTCCACAATTACTGTAAAAATCAACAATCTATTACCTAAAAACACTTGAGTATTCTAGTAGCACAGCTTGCATTAACATTCGTCTAAAAATATTAAAAACAAATTTAGGAATATTTTTGAATCATTAGCGCGTATTGAATGACCTTAAATGTTCCAATTAGTGTTATTTGTATGTCTAATCAAAGCAAACAGTATTTAAAATGCAAATTTGTAATTTGTTATATCAATCATCTGTAAACATTTTTGCATATACGTCGACCAGACTACATTTGTTAACAAATTTTACGGCAAAAATAATAGTTTTAAATGTTGCATTTTTTAAAGAACGTGGCAGCCCTGTTTGGGAATTTTTGATTGCAGTATTCCAAATTAGAATTAAATATTTTTTGGAAAAGACGTATTCATATTTTCATTTTAAATGCTACTTCACGTTTTATTTTGTAGTTGCAGCAAATACAAACATAAATGCGAGCCGACCAATTGTACTCCAAACATCAAATGACCAGAGTGCAGCCAAACGCACCCTAAAGCGACGCGTGGTCTCGGATGCAGATGTCAATACAGAGAATGTGAAGCGCATGCGCATGAAACGCACAAATGCGAAACGCACGCGTATGAAAATGCCTATCACTTCAAAAGGTATTATGTTTTTTGAAATTTACAAAGAATGTAATTGAAATAAGACAAGTATATCACAAATTACCTTAAAATTAGGTAAATCACATCAAAAACTTCTTTTTTCTAAGACGCTAAGTGTTTTTTAACTAATTAAAAAATATTTTAAAAGTGCCTGTATTTGGATTAAATTATTAAAATTGTTTACATTTGCTAAATTGATTTTTCGGAAAACGTTTCCATCAGAGGTTTTAACTATTTGATTTTCATCATCAATATAGACAACAACTTTTAACTTTAAACACACTTATTTTAGTCTAATAAATAATGATAAGACCTTATCATCAGACTATAAAAATGGGTTCGTTGTGGCATTGCAATTGATGGTGGGTTTCTGTCATTAAATAGCACATATATTCTTTTTGACACAAATTACGTTTTTGACAATATCATGGTATTTCGATAATATAGAATTGAATATCGTCAACAATATAGGTGGTAACATTGGAAAAATTATTTTTGTCAGATATTGCTAATACAAAATCAATCCAATTCTATACAAAAAAAACCTCAAGAACTCGGTTGTAATGGTAAAATTGCTAAATGTCTTCATCAATTATCATTTCAAAGTAATTTTAAATTTAATTCACAGAAAAGCGTAATTTTCAACTTTGACGATAGTTTCACCCATACAAAAGATTGGAGGCGGAAACTTTGTTCTTAGCAGTTTTTCGTCCTTCCCAATCACATGTTACTGAAAGAATGCAAAAAGTCGACTATGAGGGAAAACGTTGTCTCCAAGCTAAAATTGTTGCTCATTATATTGTTATATAATAGTTGCGTAATATATATTATGTGCACAACTGCACGTATCTCAATACTTGGAGCTAACCAATTTTGGGATTAAAAATTCGGGTGAGTAGATAAGACGGTGAACAGGATTTAGTAAAGATTATGCGATAATGCATTTTTTAAAGCATTAAAAAATGACAGGAAATTGACAAAATCAACTGTCAAAACAAAAGTACGACTTTAAAACTCTGTTTTGTCATATTTTACTTTCAAAAATAGCTTGTTTGGTTAGGGTTAGGCAATGTTGACCCTGAAATTTCGACATGAAACTTATACCAAAATGTTGTACTCGATGAGTACTATCGATTGGAGCTATTTTTGAGCACCGGAAACAATTTTGAATTTTCGACAATATATTACATTATATTACATGTTCTAAGGTAAATAATTCATATAGCACTAGAGACATTGTAAAGGCATCGCCCGACAAGCAGGGGTCGAAGACCCCTGTGCTGTCGCCCCGGGGGCTGGCGAGCACAGGGAGCGGAGCGACCGGAGCCGCCCCCGGGGCTTGTGGCCGCTGCTAGTACCGGAAAACTGTATCCTCTATCTAAAAATCCGCTGGCCGAAGGCCAGCAAAGTTAAATTTGTCAAGTGTACAGTGTTAAAAGACAACATTTTGAGTGAAAAAAGTCAGATTTAAGGTTGATTTCCGTTGAGTTTTGAGAAAAATATTATAATATTTAAAAAATTGTATATAAATTATATAAATTATAATATTTAAGTTGTTTCCGGTGCTCAAAAATAGCTTTAATCGATATTACTCATCGAGTACAACATTTTGGTATAATTTTCATGTCAAAATTTCAGGGTCAACGTTGCTTAACCTTAACCGCTTGTTTGGTGTCATTTGCTCATTACCCTTGAGGACGAACTACATTTAATAATTGCAGCATTTATTGCAAGGTCATTGTGTCATTGGTCAAGGTCCTGTTGTCAGGTTTATTTATAATATATAAAAAAACACATGTACAAGTTATCAAGTTGTTGAAAAATGTCGAGCGGGATTAGATTTCCCGAATTTACGTAGTCGCAGCATATGCGTTTTACAGAATATTGTTTAGACCAATCGCTTTAGAGTTCCTTTGTCTAAGTAAGTACTTTTATAGTGTTTGCAAAAAGCCTAAAATTACAAATGCAAAATATTAGTCCTTCATTACATTTACCTAACTCACTTATAATTCAAATGTAAATGTATTAACTTTATACTGTAAATAAAACAATCGAAGCAAATTTAAAGATTTAGTAGTAAATATTACAATTTATATGCAATTCTGAAGTGTCAATGAGGAATACCGTAAAAATTTAACTTTAAATAAATTGATAACATTTTTCCTTATTTCAGAAAACTTGATTGTTGAACATCAACAATTGTCGACCAAGTTGCCAAAGGGAGGTGTCACTATTGGTCAATTGGCTACGCTAATTGGAAGCACTATGGGAGTATGCAAGGTGTCCTACAGTAACAAACAATATACACTGGAAGTTGTACCGGATAGGGAGGAAATCTTGCTTCCAAATCAAAATACAATTTCAATTGTTGTAACTGAAGACAAAGGTAACAAAGCAGTGACAAAACCTAAACTGAATGCGTAAAGCCCCGTGGCTGAAACACTAGATACAACTACCAGTTAGTAGAGAATGCTTGAAATAAGCAGGCAGAAGGCAATGCATGCGACCTTTTGCAGTATTTAGCGTGTCAGGGTTTTTAAATAGACACATTTCATTAGTTTTGTCCCATCTATCAAACAATTGCAATGTGGTGCTACATGAACTATCATTGTCATAAACATTGACTTTCTGACACCTGAAACTATGACACATAAGCTTTGAACTCCATTCGTCACCCCACGTTGTCCTTAAGGTTTTGTGTGACAAATTATTTGTCAATTGGCGAAGATATCTTTGCATTCTCTTGTCTATGCGTAGACCAACTATTACACAGACTATATGTTTATCGCATTTACCACAAATATTGCCTTAAGCAATGCTGCAGGGAGTCGTTAAGCATTCGCAAAAGTTTGTCATTACAACTTTAAAGTTAGCTTAAAGTAAATTAAATTATAAGTAAATGTACAAACCCCCAAAATATTAAATCTAAACTATTACACTTATGTGTAAGTCATGAATGTATTTACTGTTTATTGCACTTGTACATTGCACAGAGGACACATATGTGGTTTGCAGGGCTGAACATGATGTAGTTTTGCGAGAACGAAACAGGTCAAATTATGCCGATAATTGTCCGCCGTAGTGAAAAATGTCGGTTGGAGTATCGACGTAGCGGCCGTAAAATATTATTTTCGACATCGCTTTACCATTGTTTGAATTCGGCACAGCCAAAATATGGTGCCCGTAGCTGCCCAAAGTAAAAGGTTATGGCCGCTTCAATTTTCGAAAAAGGGGTTGGGTGAAATAGTTTTTAACTGATATGCCAACCGACTCAGACAGTGCTTCTAAACAACTTCAAACAACATTATTTTTTTCATGAAAACCACTATTTCGAGATATTGGCATTTATCCATAGTTTATCAGATTTGCTTACTGGCAAAATTTTGGGAAATTTCGTAGACATTAGAAGAGGTCCGTGCAATTTTGCAAAATGTAGTGGAATTTGCATATATCAATTCTGTTTTGCGGAATTCGGTAAAGCGGTGGAATTTCGTAAGATTTTACGAAACTTTTCAAACTTTGGCATGAGATTGTGAGAATTTGCAGGTTACCTGGTCATGGTTCCATATTTATTTATAAGGTTTGAGTACTGCCAAGTTTCCATGGATTTCGTGGAATTTCGCAGAATTTAGTGGAGTTCTTTAAATTTTTACGAAACGTTTGCACGATATTGTGGGATTTGGCAAGATTGACAAGGCTAATTATTTATCAGATTGGATTATTTCAGGTTAGGTTAGGTAAAAATATTTTTCCTAGATGGGGCTTTACCAGATCTCGAATGTAAAGAAGAAGGAAGAGGCAATATCTCGAAAAGAATGTTTTTTTAGGAAAACGTAATGTGGGTTAACGTTTTTTAGAATCAGTTTCTGAGTGGATATGCATAAAAACAAAATAGGATCAACAGTCAAAACAGTTTCACCTAAAAAAATTCGAATTGTGATGCGGTCATATCTGTTGGACAGGGGCAGCTGTGGACCTCTTGGTTTGGCTGTATGGGTTTTTAAAAAACCTGAGACCATTTGTACAATATTCAGAGGGGCCACTACTTTTATCCTCCAAACCAAATTGTCAAAAGAATTATTACATTTTCTGTGGTAAAATTCTCATATTTCGGCGTTTTTGAACCATTTTGAGCATTTTTGTGTGCTCCCGTTCCTATTCACGTCCTTTAACTTTTAGTTTCGCCACGTAAGCTGCTGGAATCGTGACGAGCAGGAGCTGCAGCGTAGAAGAAGAGAAATTTACGCTCGTGCTAACATATTAGCTAGTAGATTTAAAACATGCAGTGTTCCAATAAAGAAATATTTATTTGAGACTTACTTAGGTACAATTTATTGTCAAAGTTTATGGTGTCCTGTAAATACAAACTTTACAAAGAAAGTGCAGGTTGCATTTAATGATGCGTTTCGTTTTTTGTTTGGCTATGTGAGATGGCATAGT
>JAQFYG010000977.1:0-22335 GCA_034694325.1 Entomobrya corticalis
CGCGGACAGACAGACAGACAGACATTTTCGCTCCCACCATGTATTTGTAGTAAGTCCCAGTACCTGGCACTTAATAAAACCTAATATTTGTTGTTTATGAAAATATACTCCAAAAATTGGCGAATTTGAACTAATTAAGAAATAATTTGTTAGTGGTGATCTTGATATATATCCGTAAAATGTAGAACATGATGTATTTGTTTTGCATTCTAAATTAATTATTTTTTACTATATAATAAAATTTTGAGATGAATTCCTGATAAAATAATTTTAAAGAATACAGACCTTCATCAAATCACAGTTGACATGCTTTGATTTTTTATCTATTTTTTGTACCGGCAAGAGTAAAAAACATTTTTGCTTCAAATGCCTATCAAGAATGCTAAAAGTTGTGAATAAATAATGATCATCCATTTTTTCAAATATTCAATACCATAGTGGTATTTTTTTTATAGATGCTCCAACTCAACAGTAAAAACGTCACAAAACGGTATCATTAATGTGGTTATTATCATAAGTGTTTATTGCCTATTCTATTTTCTGAACCACGCTTTTTCTTACATTTTCTAAGCAGTTCACTACTGTTCATTTTGTTTCCATTGGAGCCAAAAGTTGTTGTAACAGTTTACAAATAAAAGCTAGACTAATTTTTGAGAACAATTTAACATTTCCTTTTCAGTAGGAACAAATCTTGTGCCGTTTATTACACACTAAGTTTATGATATAAAAATATTTTCATTACTTTTTCATTTTAGTTATTGGAACACTAGATAATTAATTTTTTCATTTAGAATGTCGTTGCTAGAGGGAAATTGTTTTTCAATTTTAACAGAAATTTCATGGCAATAATGTAGTTTTGTAACGCAATACGCAGCTACTAAAAACGCATAAACTTTAAAACCAATAAAGAAGATAAATTAAATTATACTTTCTGAAACTTTAAAATGCATTGACTTCAAACAAGTAAGATACTGACCAACATTATTGAAAATTAACTCAGTAAAAAAGCATCTTCCATCATCCAAAATGTATTAAATGGGATAAGCAACAAATAGTTCATGGGATTCTGAAATGTGATTTATTAATTCTGATTGCCACAATGTTTATGTAAACAAAAAAACGGATTCAAGGAGACATTGTTCGTTTCGTAGTCTAATAAATTGTTGCACAAGAAAAAGCTTACAATTTTAAGGAGAAAATGTAGTTTACAGTACCGGAAAATTTTAGGTATTATAAATTATTAATGTAAATAAATCTTTTAAAATTCTCTTGCAATGCTTTCAAACTTTAGAAATGATTATTTTAAAATTACATAAAAACTTTTGTTAATGGAACATATGTCGAGATATTAATAAAATTTGGCAGTGTACGCCTTTTTTGTGTTTAAATAAATAATTTTAAAATTTTAGTTATAAAATATTTTGGATTGCAAAAACACCTATGAATGTTCAGCAACTATATTTTGTGTCTTGTGAGTATCTTCACTTAATTCATTCAGTGGAATTGTAAAACTATGAAAATGGGAAAATTTATTGTCAATAAATTGTCTCGATTCTCAAAAATTTAACTTATAATATTTAACTTTAGAAACAAGTGTCAAGCAAAATCTGGTAAAACATTTTGCAATTTGGCAGTAATTAGTCAAAAATACACTTTGAATTCACATAGCTAAATGTTTTAATCACAACTTATATTTGGCCTGTTGGGATATAGCAACATGTTTCAGAAAAACAAAGTGTGTGAAAATATCTATACAAAACATAAGCCATCAGGACAGGAAACACAGTTAGGTAATCCTGATAACGACCATGCTTTTTGAAAATTGTGTAATTTTAGAACTGGTGCTACTAAAGTTGTAATGAAATAAAAAACGTGTTAGTTCTCAATCACGTTTTTAATCAATTGTAAATACTCAAGTATTACACTTGTATCTTAACTTTATTTTTAAAAAGTAACTAGCAATAAGTAAGCATGCAAGTCTATTGTCTTATTTGGAGACCTCCGTACATATAAATACAATATAGGAAATCATTTCCATTGACATAAATGAAAAAGGTTCCATATATAGCATAATATTGATTATCTATAATCATACTTATTAAAACTAGTTTTTCAATTAAAATTAAAATTTGTTTTTGCATTTTAAAACTATTTTTTACATCGGCACAACAAGAAGAACAATGTGCAAACAATATTCATATAGACGCGATCAAGCTATTTTATAATAGGTATAAGTAATGATAAATTTAAATGTGTGTGTAAATTTATCCAAGGTGGGGACGATTTAAAAAAACATATTCTTGCTGTTATACTAATTAAAAAATAATTAAGCTTTAATTATTTCCCTTTCGTAATATGATTCAGTAAGTAAGTTCCCCAGTAAATTTTTTATATTCATCTTGTAAATATAAAATTAAAATTGCATAATTTAAAAAATATACGATCATTAATTAAAATATTCATTCATCAGATTTAACTCAAAAAAAGCATCCTAAACATAACTATGATTATTTGAGCATTTTATGATAAAACGAACCAAAATACAATGGAAAAAGGATCTGCTATAAACTTTGGCCTGCAGTTCGTTCTTTGTTGGTTTTGGGAGCAGGCAGAAACATGTATTATCATTCATGCGTGGGCTGTTTGAATATTTGTAGAATGGGTCATTGTCAGGAAAGGGAAAAAAGGGTTCACGCGTTTGTGGGTTAGCAATACCTTATCAGTGTATATCACCCTGAAAAAAGCGTTGCACCTGTTCAATATGTACATCTTAGGAACACAATCTGTCAAACTCTCACTTTCTATTTTCAAGAGAGAACTTTCAATATTCCATTTGTTTTGCGTTTGATCCCGTTTAGTTTTCATAACAGGTGTACAAAATGAAAAAGAGACCGGTCCAAAATTAGTTTATTGTGTCTCCTTTTCAAGAAACAGAGGATCTTTCAAATTTGTACTTGCATTCGCTACAGTTAATTTGTATGATCTAGGAGTGAGTAGTAGTGTGTAAATTGTTGAGCTCCATTTTTGATGGTTGAAACAGTGTAACATAAACTATAATTTTAGTAGTTTGTAGTATTTCAGGAATTAAATACAATCATAATTAAATATTGTAATTCTTCAATCAAAGTCATTGTGGAATTTAATATTGATAATGGGTTTTAAACGAGCTCCATATTTAGTTTGGCATAGTTATCATATAAAAAAACTGTAATACGTTTGCTAATATTATATTTCTATAGACAACTTTGCACTTTATCATCCATTCATGACAATCTTTAATTTAAAAATATCTCCAATTTCATAAATTGCCATTTTGTAAGCACTAGATGCCCATCCCAATGCTGTAAAGGTTAAGTAAAAATTTCCCATTAAAATATTTTTTAAATGCATAATAATCTCGTATATCATTTAATTTAAGTAGTTAAAGGTCAAGTATAAAAAGTTATTTGTAATAAACTCCTATGCCGCAAAACAATTGCATTAAATCTATTTTATTTTTCAGCCATTTATTAGCGTCTCAAATATTGCTAACTACCAGTCAAGAAAAAAATTTCAGCATTTCTTATTTTAAACTAATCCTTTTGCTTTCATTCAATGCTGCATTTAAGGTTCAAACTCCTTAATTTTTGTTATGACTGGCCCTTAAAATCTTTTGAAACATTTTTCGTGTAAAAAGAATAGGATAAATAAGATATAGTGGCAATATGTGCCATGTGTATCCAGCAAAATGATAGATCCGTTCCCTTAATGTGATATACCAATTTTCATGATGGAGTAATTTCAATGAAATAGTAAAAAAATAATAACGGTGAAGTTTTTATCGTATTAAAATAATACGATGAAACGGAACTCAGCAATAGTGGAAACCCAACAGTTAAAATTAAAATGAGAGGGCTCACTTGGGACTGGATGGTCACAATACAATAAATACTTTGTTTTAATTAAAAAAACCCGATCTTCTGACTCCACAAGTTATATTTTGGGGTCGAAGACAAATGCTTACGGTTTTCTTCCTTTTAGGTCATATTTCACACTGTTGTAAAGGTTGACAAGTTCAAACGGTACATTCGTAATCCCGTTTTTCTGATGCATTTTGGTTCATCCAAGAAAGGGATAAAATATTTACCTATCTGCTTTTGTTGTAATAGTGAAAGGTGCAATAAGAGTATATTTACCTTTCTGCTCAGAGATTAGGTACATCTGCATTTTCCTTGAAGTTTTGTAGAACTGGTTCATCATTACAAAGTTGCTGTTTGCGGTATGCACATCTCACTTTTGCAGTCGCAACTCGCGGATAGTACTTAACCAGCAGTTGCTGTTCAGTATATTTAATTAACTGTGAATATTTTCAAATACTTTATTTTCGTATTTTGAAATTTGAATTGATTCTATTAATTGGAAAGCGACGCAAATATATCGCAAAAATTGATACTTTGAGAAAAGTAATCCTAACACTAGTAAAAAATAATTTTTATGTAATATGTAGTTTTTGCAATTGTTGTTGTTTTTTGTAACCCAAATACTCAAAAATCCATTTTCATTGTGTATGTTCAAAAAAAAGTTAAGTAAACATGACGGCAATCAACCTTGCTGACAGCTTTAAATTTAGGTGAGTAAAAATTAAAAATTGGTACAGTGGTGATGTACAAGTGCAATAAAAGCAGTCGTCTATGTCGGCGCTGATGAAATAGTTGTTAAAAACAGTATTTTATTGTGTTTTAATAAATAATAACTCATTTTTATTTTTATGGTTGACATTATGGCTGTGCAAAAATTCATAACAGTAGGATGATAAATTGCAATATTAATATTTTCAATTTTTTTGATAGGATTACGATGCCAGACAAACTTCTCGAACGGCAGTTTGAGTTTGGGGTTTTTGTCAAATTTTCAAAAGAAATACAGAATTCAAGATGGAAAAAGTAATTGGAAAAGGGATGGAGACTTCATGAAATAGGTTGACAAACAGAAAGAAATGCGCTGGAGTTCCACATGAAACGGCCTGGAATAGAACAATATGACTTTGCGCAGTTAAGGGGTTTTACAGGACGGCTAATGATAGCTGAATCCATTATTCAATTTGTTTTTATATTGTTGTTTATCATGTCAGACAATAATGTAGCTCTGCTTGTATTATTAACAATAACATATTTGAATTCTCCAAACGATCCAAAAACGTTTTTTAAAGATTACAAGTATACACTTCATGGTTGTAAGTAAATATCATATTTGGTGGCCAAAACGTTACGTGTAGTTTTATGCATTTGCTACCAAAATATCATTTGGGTGTTTTGGTATTTTGTTTTAGAGTTTTATAATTTCGTAGCACTTATTTGTAAATGATGATATTTAAACGAAAGTAATTTTTAAGATAGAATGTTCAATGTAGTACATTATTATCTCAATACAATCCAAATAATAAATAATTTTCGTCAACAAAGTGACCAAAAATTGCAGCGGTTTTTGGCGAATCTGAAACTATCTGCATCATTCACGATTTCCTATCATTAGTCTGTGCAGGTGAATAATAAACCAAATATTGTTGATATTCAAAGTCCTAATTTCATGTACATGATAAAACAGGACCTTTAGCTTGTTATTGAATTTAAATAGAAGTCAGTTTATTGTCGTATTAGCGTAAACAGTTATTCATTCTAATGTCTCCATCTTCAGTAAATGCCCGTTTGAAATAACTGTTTGCTTTTTTAAAGATGTGTGTATTTTGATTGTTTGAATGCTCAGAATGATGATGTCCCCGTATTTTTCAGTAATGAATGTTTGCGTAAACTATGTGAAAATGAAGCTCAAAGGAAGTTAACGCGATGAAAATGTTTTCAATTACAAAATATGAACGAATATATTTCATCCGTTTTTATTCGATCAAACAGATGATTTCCAAACTTTAGTGATATTATAGAAAACGCTTGTGCCTTAAACAGAACTACTGTTCAGTTACGTCTATAAAATGCAATATAGAAGAGAACTCTAAATATTTGCAGAAAAGTGCACTTAAAAGTGGGTTTGGCTGATACTAAATCCCTGGAACCAAATAATATTATTTTAAACCGTTGACCCAGTCTATATTAAGAATTTTGGTGGCTTTATTACACAATTTATCGATTAGGCTTTCATGTGCACAAGGACAAGCAAAGTTTTGGATACATATTAAATGAAAATTCAAAATGTAATTAATTTTCAAATATTCACATATTTAATGGCTCTCTAGTCCAAACAATCTTTTTCAAAACTTTACCTAGACTTTTCAAAGTAACTTTTACAGTCTTACTATTTCCCGGTAATCAGAAATATTATTTGTACAAACTTGCTTTCTCAACAAAATTTAGAACTGTTTGCTACAGACAAAAATATGTGCTCCCGTTCTTAAAAAGTACGAAATCAATGTGCAAATTTGTCTACGGTAAAGATAAGCTTTACAAAATAATCCTGTGTTTCGTAAGCACTGGCAAATGATGACAATTTAGTCGGTTTATGATGTAATTATTTTAAATATATTTTATTATATTTATTGAGTGCATTCAAAACCGTATTATTAGGAACATTATGATTTGTTTTAGACTAAAGTCAGTTAGTTTGTGCGTTTACTAGTTTTTTTTAAATTGTCTTATAAATTACAAAGTTAGAATATTTACCAATAAAGTTTGCTAAATATCTGTGGCAAATATTTGCCAACAAGCGAGGTTACACGGCACATTTTACGCTGAGAGCAGTCATTTTTTAAATTGTGTAATCTTAAAACTGGTGTTATTTTAGTTATATTGGATTTAAAAAATGTTGTTTTTCAATTGCACAGATTATTTGGAATCAGTTTATAAAACATCTAATGAATTCATTGTGAATTGGTTTTTAAGAAGGCAACAAAATGAGCAAATAATAGTTATATAAAGTATTTTATAATTGAAATTAAATGGAAGGATGATTTTGTGGGTTAAGCAATGATAAATTTAAAAGTGTGTGCAAATTTGTCCAAGGTGAGGACGATTTAAAAAATGAATTTTTGCTGTAATAATAATTAAAAAATAATTTAGCTTCAATGAGTTAATCCCTTATGTAATATGATTCAGTAAATAATTTCCATAATAAAATTTTGTCTTTTAACATCTTGTAAATACAAGTTGGAAGCGTATAATTAAAAACCATTTACAATAATTGATTTAAATGTTTATTTTACTAATTTTATACATGAAAAATGCATTTTAAATTAAAAACAACCATAATTATCTGAACAACTCATTATAAGGTGTGCCAAAACACTGGATGAAAAAGAGAGCTGAAATGAGTACTGGCTTGTGTTTAGTTTATCGTGGGTTTTGTGAGCAGGAATAAATAATTTTTTATTACTCAACTACTAAAGAAGATTTAGATAGCTTTTAAAAAATTTTTACATAATATTTAAATTGAAAATACTTTCCAAGAATACTTTACTCAATCGACTTCTATTTAAAACCACGACAAGATATCATATCTGTTGGATAACTAATTGTAATAATTGCGTTACAAAAATATATTCCTAAAATACAAGTTGATCTTTTGGAATGAATATACTTAAGTTACAAATGTTTTTCAAAAGTCTCCAATTACATTAAAAAATCTGTTAAAATTGTTTCACTCAACTTAAAAATTAAGTATTGATCCAACCTTATTATATTTCTGTTTGCAGAGTTGCATTTAGTTATTCAAAAATGATAAAAACCCATGAAATGGAAATGAAGGTTTGACGTTTGAAATGGTGATACATCAATTATTTTAAGGATTTTTACGAGATAATTTTCTGTTTTGTATAGGTTTATTTACATCAATTTGGATGGAATAATACTAGGACTTGAATTGTATGTAAATTTAGTAAAAAGTGAATGTAAATATAATTTTGGGCTGTTGTAAGCTGATTGGGTAAATTGACGCCGGCTATATTTTCCAAATTGCAGAATGTTATAAATCCGCAGTTTTTCAACAAAATTTGTGCTCAAGCTAGAATAATGAACTGTTTGAAATAATAAGAAATTGAAAAATAAAATTGAAAATATAATAGACGTAATAGTGATTTTCAAATAAATAAAAGTTTATTTATATTTTGGCTCTTGCGACAAAATTTTTGATTGGTCGTCTCTTATATAGTTGTATAGCAAATAAATGTAGAAAAGTTTTTAAATATTTTCATATTGATTTGAAATAGATCACGCAATTATGAAAACAATCAAAACAAATTAATAGGTATGGTCGGTTGTGTAAATATGAAAAGGGTCAATATCAGAAAAAGAAAACACTGGTTCACTGGTTTGTGGGTTAGCAGGGCTGTTTCAGTGAAAATCGCATAGATCTATAGACCTGAATATTATAATTTTCGCTTTTTATTTTCAAAAGAGCACTTTCGATGTTCATATTGTATTTGGGTTTTGATCCCTTTCAGTTTTCAACAAAGAGGCAAAAAATAAAAGTGAAAGTGACATGATCCCAAAAATTATTTTATTGGGTCTCATTTTTAAGAAAGATGAAACCTTTCAATTTTGTACTTGCTCTCGCTTCAGTAATTATGTGGGTTCTAGGAGTAAGGAAAAAAGTTTGTATATTATTCAACATGTGACAGCAGTTGTAAATGTACCTTACATTTTGCTGAATAAAATATTCATAATAGCTGCGTTCTTTAGACTCCACAGGTTACAATTTGGTTTGTTGGGAAGTGTTTATGGTTTCTCTTTCATTTTAGGTCATACTGTAAACTGTTGTGCGTATTGAATGTTATTTGGAAACGGTACATCTGTAATTTCGTTGTTTGTTGCGCATTTTGGTTCATCCAAAAACATGATAAAGTATTTACCTGCTTTTGTAATAATATTAAAAAGTGCAACAACGGTGTATTTACCTTTTTGTTCTGGATACACCTGCCTTTTTTTTGAAGTTTTCAAGATTCGGTTTATCATTATGAAATATTTGCTTGCGGTGTGCACATCTCCGTTTTTGCAGTTGCAACTGCTGGGTTGTAAAGACTCTGCAGATGCTACTCTGCTTATTTTATGAAGTATGAATATCTCTAAATACTTGTTTTTCCTGTCACAAGATCTAAATGCATTTTGCAAATAGGAAAGTTCGACATCTAAATCGTTAAAAACTGATACTGGAACAAAAAAAAATTAAATTATTAGAAGACATTCAAAGTATTATGTAGTTTTTGCAATAATAGTTGTTGTTGTTAAATTAAAGCTTAATCATCCATTTTCATTGTAATTCTTCGAAAGTTTTTAAGTAAACGTGGCGGTTAACAACCCTGATGACACCAATAAATTTAGGTGAGTAAAATATCAATAACTGGTACTTTGGTTATGAAATAGATATAATAAAGCAATTGATTGTGTCGGTGTTGATAATTTATTTGTTGAAAACGTACGTACATAACCGTAAACGTACGTTGAAACGTAGTACTGCATTTGGAGGTATTAGCCAAATTAATAAATGAAAAAATGGAATTCAAGATGAAAACAGATAATTGGGAAAAGGATGAAGACTTCATGAAGAGGCGTGACAAACAACGAAAAATGCGGCATAATTCCACGTAAAACAGCTTGGAATAGAACAAATTATACAATGAGCAGTTAAGGATTTTTAAAAATGGAACTAACGATATTTGAGTCCTACAATCAATTTATGTTTATATTTATGCTTATCTTGTCAGACAATGTAGCTCTGACTGTATTATCCACCTTAAAATATTTGAAATTTCCAAACAATGGGTCATTTGGACAATTTGGTGCTTTGTTTTAGAGTTTTAATATCTCGTAACACTTATTTGCAAATGCTGCTATTTGAACAAAAGTGATTTCAAAGATAGAATGTACAATGTAGTCCATTATTATCTCAATTTAAAAATATATAATTTTCGTCATTATGTATAATGACCGCGATTTGCTGCGGTTTTTGGGGAAACTCAGGCAAATGCATTCTCCTAGTAGATAGCCGTTTAGGTGAATAATCAGCCAGAGCTTTTCAATGTTCAAACAGTCCTAAATACGTAAACATGGAAAAAACCGGACCTACTAAACTTTTTGAGATTAAATGAAACGAAGGGTTCTTTTTTTTTGATCGTGCGTACATGTTCATAGGTACCAACAATGTTTTTCAAACATATAAATGTAAAAGTAATTGAAAGTTAAAAATGTTATTAATTTTTAAATACTAACAGACAAAATGGCTCTCTTTTCTAAAAAGTAAACAATGCTTACCCAAGATTTTTCAAGTAACGTTAAGAAGCTTTTTATTTTAACATATTTTAAATACATATTGCATGAACTTGCTTTCTTTATAAAATTAAAACTATTTGGTACAGGCACATAAACGTGTTTCTGTTTTAGAAAGTATGAAATATATGTGCTAAAGACATTTTATGAAATTATCCTGTTGTTTGTAAGTACTGCTAAATGATGACCATATAAACAGGAACGTGAAGATTTGTATTAGTTTATCACATGCATTTTTTTGTTTGTCTTGTCTGACAAATTAGCTTAATTAGAATATTTGTCGACAAAAAGTACTAAATCTCTGCGCAGAATAATTACCGACATGTAAAGAAATACAGTGAATTTTACTCTGAGAGCCATCATGTGTTTTTTAAATTGTGTAATGTTAAAACTGGTGTTACCTAAGTTAGAATGGATTGAGAAAAGTTTTGTGTTTCAATCGCACTGTTTATTACCATCAATTCATAAAAATATAACTGAGTGCTTGCAAAATTGTTCTTAAGAAAGCAAAAAATTTACAAATTATATTTATACATTAGATTTACTATTTATGTTTAAATGTTTAATACTAGTTTAAATGTTTGTATAAATTTGTCCAAGGTGAGGACGATTTAAAAATATATTTATACTGTTATAATAATTTAAAAAGTAATGCAGCTTTATTGAGGTAATTTCTTATGTAATATGAATCAGCAGATAATTTTCATAATAAATAATTGTTATTTTAAAATCTTGTAAGTACAAATTTAAAAACATACAATCGAAAAACATACACAAATATTGATTAAAATATTTACTTATCAAATTTATGCCAATGTTGGCATCCCAAACTAAAAGCATAACGTGATCCCAGGATTACGTGTGGTATTTATCATAAAGCAAACACAAAACAGAGAATATAAAAGAGGCTGGAATGCATTTTGACGTTTGTTTGGTTTTTTGTTGGGTTTTTTAGGCAAGCAGAAATTTTTATTATCATTCAGCTACTGAATGAGCTCCTATGTGGTTCTTCAACAATGTATTTTATATAGTTTTTTAATAAAAACTATTTTCACATCATTTTTTACCTAAACAGGTGAACTATAGTGCCGACTTCTATTGGAAAGTACGACAAGATATCATATCGTTCGGATAAGGAATCGTAATAACTGCGTTACAAAAATAGATTGCTACATAAAAAGTCTTTTATAACAAATGTCTTCAAACCAAAATTATTTCTAAACAACCCTCTTATTACAAAATGCAATACTGCTTTTAGATATGTCGCACAAAACTTATAAAAATATTGATCCAATTACAAAACATTTGTGTTTGCGAATTTTATGCTAATTATTCAAATACGATAAAAATTTATAGATTGCAAATGTAGGTTTGGCATATGCCATGATGAGGCACCGATTATTTTTAAATGTTATTTGGAGATAAATTTAACAATTTGTAGTTTAACTTACATAAATTCTACTGGACACAACAATGGAATTTGAATATTGTTGGGTAAAAGTTATAAGAAAATACCAAATAAAATTGATTACAAGAATTACGTATGTAATAATGATTTTCAATAGGATAAAAAGGTACTTTTATTTGGGCTCTTGTACCAATTTTGATTGGTCATCTTTTATATAATTTTAAAGCAAGTAATTATAAAAAGGAACAATCCGACTGATTTTCGTTTTTGTTTATATATTTTTCATATTGCTTTCAACTACATCACGCACTTACAAAACCAATCAAAACACATTAATATGTATGATCGATTGTGTAAAAAAGGATAGGGTCATTATCAGAAAAGGAAAAAAAGGTTTCACTCGTTTGTGGGTTAGTAGAACCTCTTCAGGGTAAACCACCTTAAAAAATCTTGGAAACGCATAGCATTATTCAGCATTTAGATATAAGGACCCAAATCTTATAAATCTCACTTTTTTTAGAGTACTTTCAATTTTCTTGTAGTGTTTGGCTGTTGATCCCTTTAAGTTTTCAAAACAATGGCAAAAAATGAAAGTGAAAGCGACATGGTCCCAAAAATGGTTTTATTGGGTCTCCTTTTCACGAAAGATGAGGCCTTTTAATTTTGTACTTGTTCTTGTTAAATTTTAAAATTAAAAAATTAAATTCTGAATAACAGTTTACTCTGAAACATAAACAATAAATTTCATTTCCTGTACATGACATTTTTTAACTTGAATGCCGTAAAAATTAAAAAATAATTTATAATAATTGTGTCATTAAATTGTAAATTGGCATCGTTTATCAGTATTTTCCATATATCATAAAACATGTTATCGTTGGCTCCTGTATAAAAAGCAGCGACATTCATTTTAAATCGTTTTAAACAAAATTATCTGTAAAATTCCTTTCCGTGCAACTAGAATGACTTTTCCAGTAAATACAAAAAAAAAAGAATTTATTTAGGACTCGATGGTCAACCTTCTTGGACAAACTGAAAATATTAAAATAAAGGACTGCACTTCACAAAGAAATTATTTTGTGTAGAAAGTTCGGTGATTAAAATTTTGGGTCAAAAGAATGCTGTCAACATTCAAGAGTACATCGTTAATCCTGGTTTTGTTTACATTTTAGTTCATCAAACAATCTGACAGCAAATTTGTTTGCTTCTGCTAGAACACAGAAGAGAAAAATAAGAGTTCATTCACCTTTGTAGTTGTCTTCATTTTTTGTGTTAGTTTTTCATCTTTGACATTATGTCATAGGGCAAATTAATAATATTTTATTAAAATAATTATTTTCAGGTTAATTGCTAAACTGTTTGACACAAGTCATAATATGAAAACAATTTGTGCAAATTCAAAGAAATTTAAAATTTATTATCAAAAAATTTATTTTAGCATTTTATGGAATGTACTAAGCAAGCCTTTAAAATGTATTACAGTTGGCTGTTGACTTTTTAAACTATGAAACTAAAGCAATCAGCTTAAAAATTTGCCAATTGTTAGTTTCAAAAATGATTTATATCCGGGGTACCATGAGATTAGATTTAATACAATATATTTCTCATTCTTAGGTATTGCTACTGTTGAGCAATAGGTTGCAAACTATTATACTCTTCTAGAATGAAACGATAAATATATTTAACTCAATGCGGACACAAGCAAACTTGTGTGATAATTTCTGTTATGAAATTATAACGCACACTTTGATGGGAAAAATGCAAATTCAGTTAGTAAAGTGCAATCACTTTGTGAAATAGAAAAGAATGTGGAAATGTTAGTAACGAATAATGAAGCAAAATATACATTACAAACTAGACTACTCGTTTTAAAAAAGCTATTTATATAATATTACAATTTAATATTAATAACAAATATATAAATTAAAATCAACGTCAAAAACAAAAGCCATGTAACTAGTTTACAGTATTAAGCAAAAAGTTTGTTTATGTCATATCAATTAAATATCACAAAAGTTAGTTTAACATGCTTTCAAGATAACGGTTTTGTTGTTGATGAGATTTTAAAAAAAGTATTGGATATCATAAATAATTATGAGCATCCTGCTTCACAAAAATGTAATTATGATACGGGAAATAATATAAAAAAATACAAATTTGTAAACATAAAAATCATTGTCATTATCATTTCACATTTACGTTGGACTCCTCAAATTCTATTCTCAGTAACTACTAAAACACGAATTTCATTAACCGACAAGTTAATTTTATCAAATGTTTATAGGACTGTTCAACAAAATAAAGGCAATAAAGTTGCATAATCTTTTCAGAATCTGATCATTATTTTCCACATTACTTACAGCCACTCAAGAGGAATGCTTCTTTTCTATTTTTAAACAAAATTTTCCTTTTCTTCAATAAAAATTAAATGTTTTTTGATGGTTTGTGTATTTAATATGTTGTAATTCCACACCACGTTTGGCTTTGAAAAAAATTGATCTATTTATATTTTTTATGGAAGATTTTTTATTGTTGGCTTGTTGCATGAAAATGTTAATAACGGTAAATTTCAAACAAAGCCGCATCCGACATCATGCTGTCGTCATCATTTCATCATTTTAAAAGTCACAGTCAACCTTCATGGACAGACTGAACAATACAAAAGAAGGAACTTTTTTCACACACATGATCTTTTGTTGGGATAGTACGGCTTTTTTCAGTTCAAAAATGTGCTCTCATTTTAAATAACAAGTTTTACCTTTGCATCAACAACTCCTTTTTTTACACTTTGGTACATCGATAAAAAAGGATAAAATATTTATTGAATGTATAATTTTATAATATATTTATTTAAGAGTTTAATTATAAAACTACAAGCAAAAACCTCAAAAAGGCAAAGTTAAAAACGATATCATATTTAATTTTAAAAAAATTTAAATCTTATTTTTGGCACGCCTTTTTTTAGGCGGTTCGCCTCCAGATTCTAACTGCCATGTTATTGGGTCTGACGTCGCAACCAGTTGTGTAATATCGTAATCCTTCGTGCCATTGCATACCATCTGAATGTTTTATTTCCCCTGCCTGACCCCACTCAGACCATCCATCAGCAGGAAGAGTAATTTCTGATGGATGCCTGTCCGGATGCTCAGTGTATGTATATTCCACATTAGTAAGACGGGGTGCACAATCGGTTTGAGGCACTCCCCAATCCGCGGAGCCGCCTCCGAGAGCTCGAAAAAAAAGGCCCGCATACCCACTCGTTACTTCTTGCCAGGAAAAATTGGGCCAAAGTGCAAGCGGACTGGATTGGCCATAATATTCAATATAAATTGAACCGGCCGGAACCACTCCTGATTTTACATGCATAAGTTCATTTCGTGTTAACCGTAATTGTTCTGAAGCTGCCTCTAGTCCTTCCTTCGTTTCCCGCAGCTCTTGTTTAGTCTGCTGTGATTCTTCCTCTGTTACTTGTAGTTTTTCTCGCAAATTCACAATAGCGTCAAACACATCGTGCGGTGTCCATGGCGATGTTCGTTGACAAAGAGCTACATTACGTCTCTGACATGTTGTGTCCTCCCAGTTTCCACCAGAGCTAACGGCGTGCTTGGCACTTGGTGGTCTTAATTGAATGCAACGGTCTACATCTGTTGTGTTTCTTGGGTGACCTCCTGCCCAATTAGTAATTGTCAATGGGCTTCCATCATTCCATCTAAATTGAGAGGTTTCTGCATCGTACTTAGCTCCAAGCCATAAATTGTCGTACATGTCTACCATATAGGCTGTCAGAATTTCTTGCATTTCAGATGTTTTGACGATTGCCAAAGTAGCCCGTGACGTTTGAGTGCTTTGTGCTGAACAACATTCTTGTGCCTCGTCGTATGTCTGGACGTTGGTGGTAAACGCCTTGATACATAGCTCGTCCTTATATGCTATAAAACCATCCTCGCATTCTGCCGCGTCTAAAAGATATGAGTAAAACTTTTATTAATTTTTGTTTTAAAATAAAAAACTTTAAAATATCTGGACTTACTTGCGCCTCTCAAAAGCAGGGCTATAAAAAATAAGTAGACTTGATTTTTCATTGTTCCAAAGATAGTTGTACCAACGAATACTGTTTGATTGAGTAAAAAGGTTTCTATATTTATAGTATTTTTTTTATACATGCAAACATGTTTGTGTGGAAAGCGAGAAGAGTAACTGTGCCCAATTGAAAAAATATCGGTAGTGGGGACAATTTATTAAGAATGTGGCCTTTTGCGACCTTCAGCGCCCCGTTGGTCATGAATTGATCCATTAAGTCTTCACCAAAGTTGTTTAGTTTCGTCACATCTATCGAGGTATGCAATGATACCACATGGTGATGTTTACTCTTCTGACCCCTAAGGTATTGACCTAAGGGGCCGAAATTTGAATTCGTCTAAGATGTTAATCTAAGATACCTGTGTTCCACAATTAGTGTCATTAGGTTAAGCATATCTAAGTTATTATGTTATCACGCAGACACACACACATTCTTGATCCTTATCGCATAGACTACCTATATTGCATTTTACTGTTCTACCAGTAGCTACTTATAACACGTTTACGTCATAAATCAATACAGAGTTTTACAGAAAAACAACAAAATGCGTTTGACTTTACTTATCTGCTACAATATTTATGTAATTTGCTGTCGAAAACATCATGTTTGTTACATTAAACCCATAACATTGACTCGGCCATTGTTTTGCGAGTAACTATTTACGCATATATTTTCCTTTTTTTCACACCTTCCAGAAGAAATTAAAGTTTCACGGTTATTTAATGACGCATATATAAATCTCGTACGTAGCAGTTATACTTTTGAAGTGGTTTAAATAAGAAAGAAGTTAGAATTAATTATAAGAAAAACAAGCATGTCAAATCTGGACCTGACACAATTGACGTCATACATAAACATTTTATTTTAATGGCTCCAGAATCGACTTGAGTTTACATATTTTTTGAAGTTTTTTGTCTGCGTTGCTATGTTTTTGCAAAGTTGTTGACAATAATTGGCACACGTTTTTGTTATGTAATTGGTTTAACTGATAACGAATTACCATAAACAGCAGATTGCATTTAATTGGTTAATTAAGATAAAAATGGTGATTACTTGTAATCGAGTAGACTTAAAGGAAATGCAATGAAAAAGAAGAAAAAACCATTCTGGTGAAAACCTAGAGAATTCATTTTGTTGGCAAACGCAGACGGAATGGCATAAAGGTCGAGAAAGATCGTGAAGAGTAAAGAGCCAATCAAAATACAGCTTCACTTTCGTCGTTCAGCAAGAAAAACATGTTAATGTAGTGCTGTATGTTCTTTGTATTTGTAAATACGTTTCTTATAGAATTTATTACGTAGATTTAGGATAGAAAAATTGTACTAGAAAAAAATAGGAAAAGAGCCGAGAAAAGGCAGAATTTAGTTAGATGTGACTTGCTCTTGAGTAAGGTTTAGTCGTTTGGATTTTAAAGGCAATTGGGTAAAGTGAATGGACTAATTACTGTAGGTTATTAAACGGTTATAATTATTGTACGATCACATAGGCTTATAGTTTTTTGTAGTTGTAAATAATCCGATGATTTTTCTATGAACTATTATTATAAATTGTCGAAAAAATCAAATAACAAGTGATCAGTACATTTCGTAATCATTTCACAACGCATTCAGTCTAAGTAATCTTATGTTGCATTGACCAAACGAGCCAAGGCAAATGTCAGCAACACATTTGAAAACCTATAGCTTTCGTTTTGGCGCAAGCATATAAGTTCTTTGAGTGTTTTTGAAACGGAACTACAAAAACACAGGAAAATATTTTTGAAATAGGACTTTTGACTGGCACTGGATATGAATTTCAAGTTGTGAATCTTTAAAACTGTTACAGATTGATGCCATGCAAAAGTACATTGCCGGTCGTATCATTTAAGGATCAAGCGGAAACGTATTAATTTATTTATATCTAAGGCTTAAAGAAAGACAAACTGTAAAATAAATCATTTCCGGAGATTTTGTCTCTCATTTAAGGAAAAATAAGTGCGTTTCTCATTCACTCCTCAGCGTATTTAATTTTTTTGTACAATCAACATTTTACCTGGACTTTTACAAAGAAGAGGTCATGTGCAGCTACAAGAAATAAGTTTTAAAATCAACTTGAGGTCAAAATTTCCCGACGCCGGTTTTCATAAAACCGAAATTTTAAGGATGATCTTTCTCATCAATTGCCTGATTCGAAGATGAATAGGGCAAATCATTCAAAGGATAGATTCAATATACCGGATTCTAATTCTATAAACTTCGTTTTTATTATAAATTATTGGGAGAATCAATACCACAATGTAATGAAACACCAACATACATATTATGTCTTATTATTTAACTCATTATATTTGTCACGTTTATATTTCGCAACAACAGTATTTGCAGCGTTTTTTGAGTAGGAATTACAAATAAAAGTAAATTAACAACTAAGTCACATTAAAAAATTATCATGAAGTAGATATTTACCGTCCCACTATTCTTTTAATTCTCAGAAAAAGTAAATTTTATCATTCAGATACCTTTAGTCCTACAACAAAACTTGGTCTATATTTTCTAAGAACTTATCAAAGTACATAAAAAACGGGAACGTACATAAATATCACAATAACAAGTATTAAGTTGAACTTTTGTATTTTCAGAAGTACAAAAATTATGCAAATTTTGATAATATATAATTTGATAAAACAAACTTTTAAACGCTTATAGAAATTATAAAGTTTCATTAACTTATTATTTCATTGTGAGTTTAATTATATCAAGCCAGAAGCCGAAATTTATTTCAGCACAAAAATTTATGATCTAATCTAAGTTATGTTTTAAGATATACAGTTATACAAAAGAGCTTTTTGAATAAAACTTTAACCGATATAATTTCCTTAAAAGGATCAACTTCAACTATTAATTTAACAAAAAACAAACTAATGTTTAAATGATGACATAGGATGATAAAAATTACCAGATATGAGTAAACCATTACCTTTACCATTTTGGTAATGACACATCTTTTTGATAAATGCTTAGTAGTTTAAAATGATAAAGTCTAAGATAAGATTTAATATGAACTTGTTTTTATTTTTTCTGCCCTTCTTGTCGAACAAGATTTAATGCCATAAATTCTGCAGCAAAATCCAGTTTTCAAAACCATTTAGTCAGCAACTTTCTAGAAATTGTATTTTTCAGTACAGAACATACGCGATGTTTTGGACTTTTATAAAACTTTTCATTGTTCACTATTTTGCCGTTTCCATGGAAACCTTGCAAAATCAGGATATAGCATCCACTGAACTTCAGCATTCCTTAAACACGTTCAGGAAATGCGTTATTCGAGTTACCAACTTTGCTGGAATCGACATAAATGCTGTCAACCTTGAGCAGCCAGTTATTCTTTTAAGATATTATTATAATCCTATCATAAATTGGTGGTACCTAATTCCGGCTGAAATTGATTCCAAAAATCAAACTGCTATAAAAGAATTTAGTAAACTTTCTAAATCTGAAAACCCATTGTTTGCAAGTTTAAAAGATAATTTTATTATCGCTACCACAAACCTAATCTGCGAAGTAAAAGTACATCTGTATCCTCCAACAGAAGTAGAAGACAACACAATGCATTGGAAGTATTTTGTTGGAAGCGCTCTTAAGGATCCGTTGGTGTTAGACAAGATTAACGACTATCAACGATACAACTGGAGGCGGCATATTGTCAGCACAATGAAAAAATATGAACTAATAATCATTTCATGGTCATCAGAATCCTGGAACACCATTAGATCATGGCGACATTCAATATGGATTCATACAGATTTACCTAGGATGTCACCGATACTAATAATTTGGGAAACAACAAATAATTGGTTCTATATTCAGTGCGACTATTGTGATAGATGTGAACCATACAAGCTGATATACATTGGCCAACATCTACAATCAAAAGAACTGTTGAATCAGTACGAAGAAATATTGTTACAATCGCCCATTTTTCAAATTGTAAATCCTGCACATCTTCCCAATTTTTACGGTAACCTGCGAGAGTTTGTACAGATAAATCACATCCTGGATCACATAAACAAAATACACAGTGAAAATTTCGAAATTTTCCAGAAACTTTTACTCTTGCACATAGTTATGCTGTTAATTCCAGAAAACGCAACAACTAAATTTCTTTCATTCTTGACAGATGCCGAAAAATGGAAAAGTATAGATGCCACTGGTTGCCCAAACAACAATGATATTATTTGGTATCATGGGATTTCCAGGCCAGGTTTTATTAGATGGTCAGATTTAAATTTGGCAAAATACCCTGCAACAAGTTTAGCAATTTATGGTGAGCGACTTTGTTTTGTTAGTTGCCACAGAGAACAAGCAAACTGGATTCATAACCTGAAAGAATTGGTAACAGCTATTGATGTTTATACATGGCTAATATTATGTTTGGTTATAGTAATCATTTCATATTTGGTTACAAATGCTTTGAATACTTCACTGCGGAAAACTAAGCAATTGTCGGATGTTTTTATGGATTAAATTTCAATGCTTTTAGATCAAAGTGTCGGTTTATTCTGTAAAACAAGGGCAACGGAAAATTCTTGCGTTTTGTGTGCAACATTTATAGTGCCATTGGGTTTTGCAATTATAAGTAATCACTACAGAGGCAATAATATCACGGAATTAACAGTGCCGCCTCCATTGGTACATTTTGACACATTTAAGCTGCTCTACAGTTATCATTTTGATATTTACAGTTTACCAACAGTACTCAGTGAAAATGGCGGAACAAGTCGATTGATCACAGATAAAAAGTTCCGATCTTATCAACAGAGAAACAATCATGAAGCATTTCCAGTAGTTTCCGAGCTTTGGCATTACATTAATCGTAACAATATATTTTTAGAGTACCTTAGTGAGTTGTACACACACTTGTCAACGGACACAATTTTTCATCTTAATAATTCAAAAATATTTCCTGACTGGCCATCGAAAAATAGTAACTGGCATGGAATATTTCCATACGAGCAATTTGTGTTTCCGCATTTAACCAAATGTGATCGATCGGCTGTTTTTTTAAAGGAACACATTGCATTAGCTGTTCATATAAATTACACTAAAATGGGCGCCCCTGTGTTCTTAGGAAAAGACATACTATGGGAACTCTGGGGAGGATTTCATCTTCTGGGTCATGTGCCCAAAAATCTTCTTAACAGAGTTAAAAATATGGCTGAATCTGGAATAAATGAATGGTGGAGAGAGTACTTCGATCAATTTATAATTAATTTGGCGTATTCGAATAGCAAAAACAAAAATGCTGGTGCCATCAATGATAATTTCAATAGTCACAAGCCAACAAGAGGGTATGTTCTTGGGGCCATTCCTCTAATAGGTTTATGCATGGCTTTGCTGGTATTCATTTTTTATGAAAATGGTTTAGGGTTTAGGGTATTTAATAGAAGTAACCAAATACTTTGCGCGTTTTACAGACCTCCAAGACGGGTAGAATCTTTCCAAAAATCCGGTTTTCATTCTTTCGTGCCGTAATATATTGATTATATATTATTTATTATTACATACTTATATTTTAGCCAATTAAAATTTGCCCTAGTTTAGGACAGCTAGCACAGCTTTAAAACAGACTGTACGAATAACACTGCAAGTATTTAAACATAAATGGTATTTATACATATGGGTATTTATTATTGATAAAAAATTCATTTAACTGATTGTCAGCTAAATTTTAAAACTGGTTAAGATTTAAATAAGCTATTAAGTTTTATGTATGCCGAGCATGCAGAATAATTTATCAGTGTCGGAACTTTACTTTCTTTGATTCCTTGGCCGGTTTTTTGAGGAATGTTTTCTACAAACTATTTTCATGTACGCGGCTTTTTCCACTTGAAATAACATTTTTTCTGATTCTGTTTTTTTCGTGGGATCTTTTTTTCGCTGGGCATGCTTCCCGCACCATATTTTTTCCGGTCATTGTATAGCATCGATTTTATTATGAAGCAAACTATAAAATTATATATATTATTCTAGATTTTCTGTTTGCTTTAATTAACAATTTCATATCTTCACCCTTATTGTTTGGCACATTGTCATTTGATTATTCCTTTTATTTGAAAAGACTTTCAAAGTCTTAAAATTTTGGTAATTTATAAAATACTTGGACACATATTTAAATAAATATATACTCATTATATAACTTTGGTGAGGTGCAAAGTTATCACTGACCACTGATAAATAAACTACTGACTAACATCATGTTAGGCATTTGTAGAATTCCTTTAAATTGTTTAAATGTTAAATTTCTGTCTAAAGTCTTTTAGCCTTTTGTTTAAGCATTTTGCACACATAATTGATAATTCAAATTTATACAAATGACACAAAAACAGTGCTCCCTAGTATGGTTATATATTGGTGCAAAAATCACATATATATGTCAAAGTATAGTGCATAATGTAAGTTTAATCATGCCAATTAATGTTACGGTAGAATTGTCCCCACAAAAGGTCGAAAGCTTACAGATTATCATTTAAAAATGCTTATTCCCTTTGTTCTTTCTCTTGATATAAGTAACATTTCAAGTGTCAAAATCATAAAATAGATATTATAATTTTTACTCCCATA
>JAQFYG010000978.1:0-22309 GCA_034694325.1 Entomobrya corticalis
GGTAAAAACTGCACGTGATCAGAGGTACCTGTACTATTTTAGATTTCAGTTTGTACAACACCACACGTACGCTCAGGTACAAAAAAAGAACAGACAAAAATATATATGCATTTTACTCTTATCGTTTCATGTCAGATTAAAAGAAACGAATGAAAAAGAAGAAATGCGTAATATGGATGCTACAGTAAAAAACACGTGCCTAAAAATGTTGGCGAAACTGAAAATACTTACTCGGATACTTTGGTTTTTCGGAAAACCCAAAGTGAAGAGTTTATGTACATTTGCCTAGGAGTAGTTATGTGTACAATTGATATATGCATAACAATTAATGCATTTACTGCAATGAAATTCATTTGTTGCAGTTTGAATAATTAAATGTTTGTTACAGGTAGGGGAATCGAGGGCTGCGGGGGTGTCGCAGATTACATAACGGAGCCTAACGTTTACTGCTATTGAGATTGTAAAAACCAGCTACATAACAAAGATGATAACCTTATTGTTAAATTGGCTGGTACGTAAATATTAGTAAAAGGAAACCACCAATCTATTATAATAACGTTACTTTTTAATTAAATGAAACTCTTTTAACATTACTGCGATTACAGATTCCAACTCAAAGGAACTCATTAGGCAAGCCATGTCCCAGCATTTAACTCAAAAAGTAGAAATGTCGGAGAAGGATATATGGTCAGCACTTTTCAAACTTGGGGAGCAAGGTATAGGAGTAGCAACAGAGTCATATAGTTATAGCATTTTTATAAACAAAAAGAAACTAATATGTCTGCGTATTTGGACTGGCGGGAAAATATTCATTGTTTACCGATGTTCGAAACTTTTGTGTCGCCAATTTTCACATACCGAGCCAACCAGAAAAAAATGTTGCAAAGATGGTCACAACTCACAAGTGGTATGGACTAGAGAATATACTCAGTGAGTACCATATTCACGCAGAGTACAGATGTAATTCCCAATTGGGATTCCCAACCATTCTGTTTGTTGCATTAATTGTAAACAAGTAGTAAAATGCATGCTACTATCTTCAAAGCATATTATATGCGATTAATAAAAATAAAAACTTACCTCAGTGGAAACTGTTCGATTTGACCTGTAACCAATGCTGTCTATATCCAATTACTGTTTGTATTTGAAAATCGCAAAATGTGCGCTTATTAATTATAAATGAACTTTAATCTTTTTATAACAATTTATTTAATACAGCATAAATGATCAATACAATACAATGGTTGCATTTTTTGGATTCAAAGCTAGTGCAACCCAAACTCTGATAAATAGCCGGCTTTTGAGTGCAATGATGCATAGCAATTAGGTAAGCATTCGTGTCGCCCCGCTCGCTGCAAGTGCATGTACATACAGAGGCACGTGTGTATTAATAACTAAGAGTATGGCTTAAAATCATGGATACACGGTGGGTTGGTTAGGTTAGGTTAGGTTAGGTTAGGTTAGGTTAACCGTTCCCCTCGGCCACCGGAAGTGGAAAATCAAATTTTTTGTGCTGCATCGCGTTACCCAATCATAGGGCTAAAAATTGACACTATTTGCAAAAACTCAAAAAATTAAAGTTAACAGGCCGAAACAAGTTGCTCAATATTAGATAGACTAAATCAGGGCGCATCTTCTAGTGTAGCTGTGTGGCCTCTTGCAGCAAAAGGAGCCAAAAAAGGGCCTTTTTTAATTTGTGATTTGGTTAGGTTAGGTTAGGTTAGGTTAGGTAACCCAACACCATTTTGTTTTTTGATTTTTTATTGGGTTTTTGTTGTTTTTTATTGGTTTTTTATTTGATTTTTTGTTGTTTTTTATTGGTTTTTTATTTGATTTTTTGTTGTTTTTTTTTAAGTTTTTTTAGTAAAAAAATTTTTTTGTAAAAAAAAATATTTTTTTTTAAAATGTAAGAGTAGTAACCAAGTCCGTAAAAATTGAGAAATTTTAGACCGTGTACCAATCGTGATACCAGACCGGCACTGGTCCACCAGTTGGGTGGGGACAAATCGCCCATTTTAGGTTCCCCGATGCGTCGACAACCTGTCTATAATACGGGTGTAAATCCCCAAACTGTGTTACAAACACGTTTAAGCGGTCGAACGTCTCATTTTTAACGGTTTGAGCCGTACCCTGAATCACCCCCAGTTCCCAACCGTTTTTCCCGTAAAGTTTTTTGCCGCACATAATCAGTTTTTCTGTAGTCATAAGCGATCTTATCGCACAGCAGTTGGACCACGGCCCCGTATGGGTGTAAGTCACCGCTTCCAATGCACCTTTGCGACCCCTCCTTCCACTTCTTAGTTTTTCATAAATGGCAAAGATAGCCTGCTCCTCGTCCCTTCCTGGCAGGGTAAAATCTACAAAAACCCCCCTGTTGACTTCCAAGTACAAAGGGGCCACATGATCTTTCGATCCCACTAAAACGATTAGTTTTTTCGCGGCAGTAACTTTACGCATGAATATTGACCCGGGCCGGGTATTTTCCCCCCAGTCGGGCGTTGTTACTCCGCCCGCCCTCTTCATCTCGACACCTCCAACTCCTAAAACAAATGTTCCTGGTTTGCGGGTCTTATAAAGGTAATTTGTACCAGGAACTAAACTGAGACCCAAGAGAGTCTCCAAACCATATAGGTTTATTTCGTCGTCCAAAAGGCCGCGGAAACTTCTTTTTACATTACCTGCCATTCTGTTTACTTTTAAAATTTCTCTCTTGCAGCTTATCCTGTTTCCTTCGATGTCAATTCTCGTACAACTCATTAAAGTAATCGTGGACGGGATCAAGGCAGAAATCTTGTTGAAAGGCACTTGAAGATTGGAAACACTTAGCCGGGCCGTTGCCAACTTTAAAATCGAGGTCCAATACAAATCACAGTTTCCCAAAATCACATGATTAACCCTTTCAAAAGCCCCGTTGAACTTTTCCACTTCTTTTGGCGTCACCTCAGATTCCTGCAGGCGCAATGGTTTTTTACTGAAGTCGATTCTCGATAAACTCGGATATCCTCCACAAATTTTCCCGATGAAGCTCTACCTCCCAATCAGGTTATCAGCTAGTTCCAGGACCTCCTTATTCGGGCACAACCTGATAATCTCAATTTCCTTCTGCAGGTCCTCCTCTTTAGGATCCTGAATCCCTTTTGAATTCAAGTTCAGCGTTTTCAGGTCCTAATAATTAATTTTCTTTCTTTCCAGCCGATCTCCAATTAATGTATCATGTGGATAATCACTCGGACCAAATAGAAGACAAAATAGAATAGAAACGATACAAATACATTCCCTTTTTTGTAAATGAAATATAGATGGAATGACTACTGAAATATGGATCTATACTCCAATTTTTATTGTTATTATTATTATTAGGAAGGTCCAGAAGCGGATGCAAGTCTAAAAGTAATTCATCCATTTTTTATCGATGTTATAAAATACTAGCTTATCGGGCCCGTCACGGTAAGGAAGGATGCTAGTAATATGAGAAAGGATTTATACCGGCGACTTTACTTAAAGCTAAATCCTCACTTACAAATAATTTGATAAAATAAATTGAACAAAACTTATAAGGGACGCCAGTTTCCAAAAACGCACACCCTAGGTTATCTGTGTTGTCGTACATGTTTACTTAAAAACTAAATGGTGGTAAAACTGAATAGTGAAGTAAGAAATAATGACGCGTTAATTAAATACATGTTTCTGCGCTATATTCAAAATCATTTATTTTCCGAGCCCGACGACAGTTTCGTCAAAAAAAGGTGAAACTCTGGTTTCGTCGAATTGATATCCATTTGCCTTGTTTGAGATTGAATTATTCTTGAGACTTCAACTATTAAGTGTAAAAACAACAAATTAAAAATAAAACTTTTACTCGGTAAATTTTTTACCGTCAAAAGGTTCCGGAACGACAAAAATTTTCAACATTAAAAATGAGAATTTTAAACTTTAAAATTTTTACTCTCAAGACACTCCAGAAGCATAAAAATTTTACACTAAAAAATGAAATATTACACTTCAAAAATTGAAACCCAAGACTAAAGAAGCATAAAAATTTTACAATGTTAAATTTTTGGTTTTAGAAGTTTGACTCTAGGACATAACTCTGGCCACGTAGTTTGATTTTCTCGCAATAAGTGGCCAAGCCTTTCACACACACACAGAATTGGCTCTTTATATATATGATTATATGCATTAATGCATTTCAAGCAAAAAGTGCATGTTCAATCTCTATTTCGTCATAAACACGTGTTTATTGTATGCGGTAACGCAACAAAACCGATGGCAGATTTGTTAATATTAAGTGTTTAGGTTTATTTAAGTTACTTATGTTATGGGGCTTTTGGGAAAGCGATTGGAAGTGGTAGGGTAAAAGTGGGTATGAAATGTAATTTTCCAAAAGTTCACATATTGTTTCCGCTTGATTGCGGCGACAACTTTAATTTCGAAAACAATTAACGGCGTCATTCAAACCGCAGGCATTGCAAGGCTAGCTTAACATAAAAACATTGAAACTTCGATTGTAAAAATACGGTTTTTTTTCGCGGTTTAAAAAATTGACTTTTAATGATCGTTTTTGGGGTAAACATTTAATATCCAAAAATTTAAAGGTAAGCATTCGTCCTGCAAGACAACACAAGTCAAGTTTATGTAAAAAAGTTAAAACTTTGGTGGTAAAAATTAGATTTTTTGGGGATTTGAAACCTTGCCAATTTGTGACTGCCTTTTTAAATTTGAGGCGTTAATGTCGAATTCAATCAAGGGTTAATTTCAAAAAAACAAGATTTTTAAGGTCAACGAAACGTAAAATAATCAAATTTTAATTATCAAAAGTTTTACGTTTAATTAACCTTTTTTGGATTAGCACGTGAATGTCAAAAAACGTAAGGTAAGCAATCAAGCTGCTGGACCATATAGGTCAGAGCACCATGAAAATATTCAAACTTTGATGGAAAAAACATTAATTTTTATGGATTCGAGAGACGGCATATTAAGATATAAATTTTGTGGTTAAAAACGTAAAGGTCGAAGCCAGTAAGGGGTATCATTCGAAGCGCAGATGTACCAGAGAACGCTAAAAATATGACATATTGTAAACACCAACTTTCAGGGTAAATGGTTTAGAAGTGGAGACGATTAATTGCGATTAAACTTATAAATCAAGCTCATGGTCAGTAATTAGGCAGACAGCCAGCACAAATTGTACACAGCAAACAGCCAAAGCATATTTAACATAATAATGGGTACCAGTTTATGCTTTTCTTTGATGCGATCAGAACTGGTGCTGTTAAAAATCGTTTTTTTATACTTTAAAATTTTAACACCTAAGACAAGCGGTCTTCACCTCGAATTCTCAAATGTGAGGAATAGTCTGGTGGCTTAAATTTTTAACTTGTAAAAATAACATTTTTAACAGAGGCACTAGTATTATTGGTGAGACTGACTGTGAGACTTTGCTCGATCGACATCAAAGCACTGCGGGCCCTGCGCTCTGCAAAGTACTTTAAATATTAAATGACATGTGTGCCAAGCCGGTGTCATTTTTAAACTTGGAAGGGCCGTATATCTTGGTGATAATTTCAGGTCTTTATAGGTTAATGTTCCCTTAACTATAATGCAACATGCAACCGTGGGTTAATATCACTCATCTTATTGCTCAATGAGGTTTCGATGGAGAGTTGCCCAATTTTTTATGCTTTATATGATTAGCCATTTATAGAGTGCTTTTATATAATAGATAAATTGAATGCACCTCCCCAAAAATAAAATCAGGTGCCGAATTTATATATTTTTTAACGTGAAATATTTTTAAGTTACGTCAATTTATTAACCATGATACAGCAGAAACTAAACAGTTTAATGTTTTAACAGTTTATAACGTAGCTGATATAAATCAATTTTCAATTTACAGTGAAAAATTTGACCAGAAAATGACGACATAATTGTGCAGTACGCCTTTAACATTAAAATATGTACAAAAGTTGAAAAATAAATTTTAAATCTAATAAGAGGTTGCAATTTTCAAGGTTTCTCTTGAAATGACATTCATTAACGCTGCCGGGATCCGCTTCCCCAATTTACGCTGCACCTGACGTCGAATGCTATCCTCCTGAAAAACATGAGTCCAAATTTTTTTTAAAAATCAAGAGCTTATGAATAGGTAATATTTTGTATTTGGTGTGTCTTCACAATAGAAATATTCACCTTTATTACAGGACGAATATTCCTCAGGAGCCAAGCGCGGTCTTTGTTTGCTTGAAAATATTCCACCACCTCTTCTTCAGTTGCAACCAAGTTCTTCAAACAGGAGAGTTTCTATCAAATTATATAAATAGAAACAAAACACCTTTTAACGTTAAAACTAGTGAGATAAGAAGAAATATAACAATAATAACTGTACAACTTACGTTATTGTCGAAATAGATGCCTCCCATCGCCACCGGACCCATTACTTCGTCATTTTCGTCTTCCCCGTCAAGTGGAACAAATTCAATTTCTCTCTCGTTCACGCTTAACTCACTTTGTAGTGGATCGTTACCTAATAAAAACCAAAAAAAATATTCACCCTAATATTTTTATTTCCATTAAAGTACTTCTTTTATAAGTTTGTTTTAATAGAAAGAGTCGTTTTACATATGTCCAATCGTTCCATGTCGAGGTCATAAACTTTAAGCAAAAATTCATGTTCATCGCTTGTAAGTACAGCTGTGGCACATTTTCTTTCCTCACGTCGGACGACCATCAACCGCAGAATAGAGTGGAACTTGCTGTCGTTAATGCGTTGTAGTATTGGCGTACGGATTTGCCGCCGTTCCGAATTAAATAAAATTGAGAAGGAGGCACTGCTGCTTCGACGATATTCTATTTCTTCCGGAGTCATCATTTCATCCTGATATATGGACAGTTCCTTGCCTGTGTCCATTTTGTAAACTGTACAGGCGACACTAAAGATATCGGAGAGCTTGCTGACTTCCTTGGAAACAAGGGCTTCCGGATCATTGTACCCCTTCCGTCCAGCTAAGAACTCGACCCTTACAGCCTCGTAATCCTTTCAAGATAGATAAATATATGATTTTAATTTACCTTTGTTAGTTTCAAGTAAAACAGAGTATTCTTTTACCTGTTTAAGAATTACTGCGGATGTAAAATCAGATAGAACGAGGTTTCCGGTTGATTTTATTAAGCATGTCTTCGGCTGAATCTTACAATGTATGATGTTACTGGCGTGAACCCACTGCACTGCCTCTAATAATTGTACGGCGAATCGGTAGTTTGTCTTTGGCGGTACCGGTTTCTTAATTTTATCCCATCCTCCTGTGTTAGCAAATTTTTTAAAAAAATTAAAAATTATAGTAAACGACAACTTTTTAAGCTTGTTGTATGTTTGCAGGTAAGGGGTAATTAAATTATGAAATACAGCATACCAAGTGTCAACTCCAGAATAAAAAAGGCGCCCTGGTCGAAGAAAGCGCCAATCATTGTTTCGATTCTGTCACTCTGCAGATGCAGCAGTAGGTCCCGGGCCTTCCAGATATCCTCACCTTCGATATGAAGCTGTTTGATGACTACCTTTTCGGTCCCTTCATCTGGTGCCTTCAGGTTCCCAGTAAAGATTTTGTCACCAATCTTTCCAGTGACCTGAAGATTTTCCTTGCAAATGCGAGCGTGGTACTTTTCTGGTTTAAAACGGGCAAGCGCTATGTGGAGAGCAGCTTCATGTACACTGTCCACATCATCCAGTATTGTTGAAAACCCCGACAACATCTTGGAAAGACCACAACAAACTGTCTTTAGAACCCCTTCTGTCTCAGCTCCTCCCTAGTTGAAAAAACAATCATAATTACGTCAGGCTATATGTATTTATGTTGTGCACACATTTAGAACATTCTATAAAGCTTACAATTAGTTAAAATCTGGTAATGAAAACCTACAAATGTTTTGTTAAACTCTCCTTTGTATCCGCCCCACGGGTGAACTAATGCCATAATGAACTCACTCTACGCTAACTTTGTCAACCTAATTGTACTGCTTACAAGATGTTTTTAGCTAACTTTTTCAATGAATACAACGCTTTTTAATGCAGTTTTTGTTGCAACTAATATGCAAATAATTTATTCAAGCATTTATTTTTGAAGCACCGTCCATAAAGTTTGGTTGACGAAGCGTTTAAAAACTCTGTTTTTATTTGTTAAAATTTTACAAAACAAGAGACATCCTCTTCTTTGTCTTTTACAATATAATTTTTATCAAACCGAACAACTTATCAGATGCTTTCGCTTTAAGCTCACTTCACTTCGATTGCACAAACCAAATTTATAAATCTTTCACGGAAATATTATGATGAGGATAATAAAAAGGAAATATTTCGGCTCAACACATTTTCATCGCTCGACTTCCAAAACACAACTGATTTGATTTTCGTAATTTGTTGCCTCTTTGAAGTCAATTTACAGGCTTCATCAGGACATGTACGATGACGGATGAATTTACAAACAACGGCTTGGATAAACAAAATGGAGACACCTCACCTATTAATCCCACCGTTACTGCGTTATGTATTTTAGGTATCCCTATGGTTATGATATGGGTGCATGGCCACCAATTATAGAACATTTGCCATAAAATGACAGTACTGCAAGCATCCTCGTGTAGATATTCAAATTTATGTGTACCACCAGTTATCCCATCACATCAGTACCGATCGCCTCCCTCTTTCCTAGCTCAACCTATCTGTATGTGTCCTTCACCAGATGTTATCACGTTATCGCAAACAGCAGCACCAAGTAAATATAACGTGCAGCCGCAATGATCCCCCATCCTGTCTTTGTCTAACATGTGCCAACCTGCTACCATCTACGACTACTATTCCTACGCTGGGACTACTGCAGCAATCGTTTATGTCTAGGTAGTTACTTATTGTAAATATAGATGGCGTTACCAATGAATAACAATTGTCACCACCATACTTTTCCGGCCATTCTAACCGAACCCCACCACTTTCTTACCACCACCGTAAACCCTTTAAAAAACTTAAGTGTGTAGAGTTTATACAAAATTTATATAAAATTGAAATTTTTTAACATTAAATGTTTAAATGGTATGTAACTGACCTAACCAAATAAGCTTTGAGATAAAACCTTTAATAGAAATAACGATATTTGAGATGCAACTAGTGCGTAAGCATACAGAAGACGCTTTTCCGTTTAAGGAGTCATGCCGATAAAATTTCTGATATTTAAAATGAAAATTTTTAATCTTGTACTTAAATTATATATCACTTTATTCCAGTGGTTGAGTGTGTTGTAACACACTATGACGTTGTGTTAGAATTTCTGAAACGTATGAATGTAATGCTTCGGAATATATTTAAAAAACGAATTGAGTCACCCACCAATAAATGCATATCCAATTTCGCTACAATTTTATTTTGAACAATAAACTTTAAATTTTATTTATGACACTTTTTATCATACAAATTCAATTCATTAAAATCGTTGCCACCATTTTACATAATATGTTTAAAATACCAAGCTCGACAAATAACACACAATAATCAATAACAAATAGTTTACAAAAGGCACAAGATATATAACACGGTCAATCTCCATAGTTAAATAAGTTACACACGTACAATTTTATATGAGAAAAATACTTTTAACACATAATTGCTTCAACTTAAAATTTTTCCTGTACGTTATTAAAGTGTTAAGTGCAGCATTAGAATTGTCTATTTCAAGTAAATATTCTTCAATTTTTTTAAAAATTGGCTGGCAATAAAATTCATGATTAAAATTCATAATTTCATACTATAAAATTTTAAATCTTATGATGCGTAATCAGCCGGTGATTATAAAATAGTCTGAATTAATAAAAATTTATAACTTAAAATTATTATTTTTAAACGCTTATTTTGTACCTAGTGTACCTAAGCAACAGATAACAGAATTTTGGTTAATACAGTTTTTTATACAGGTTTAAATTAATGACTTTTGCAATACAGAACAGTCAGTCACTCGCGGGTTCATTTTTACCCAAGTTAATTTAATTTGCAACAAAATACTTTTCTGACATAATATTTTTAAATCGACGTGCACATTATAGGATACAATGTCGTGTAAAATATACATGTAACTTTTTATTAAAATATCTAAACAGAAAATCTGATGAATTAATGACGCCAATGCCATGCTTTATTTCAAACAAACTGGAAGTTTTGGTTTGAAAAGTCAATTAATTTTTACATAGCAAGCTTGCACGTCACGAAATTTTTGTCATTAAAAAGTTAAAAACATTTAAAAGTTTGTTTCATAAGAAGTGCACCCAGCCGCATCTTGGCAATCCCGTTTGACGCACAAAATACGCTTAGACTTTGCAAAAGTAACAAAGCTGGCTTCAAAGTGTTCATATTTTACGAAATCGTCAAAAATTTTCACCCCATAAAAAAACATTAAAATATTAATGACCTTAAGTCTAGTAATACCATTAAAGTTAACAGCAAGTCGTGTGACACGGATTTTTTTATCGAACGTATTAAATCGAAGATCCTGCAAAAAGTCAGCAGGAATGTTTATACACACATAATCTAATTGAGTAAATACCTGCAGCACCCTTAATTTTAGAGGACATCCCTTAATAGTGGTTTGACTGCTGTCCACAACAACGTTCCGAACATGGCGAACGACTTTCCTTAGAACATCGTCAATGACGTCCAGATCAACATTGTTCACAAACTTAATCGTGTCCACTGGAATAAACTCGCCCACGTCGAATTGCGTCATGTCTTGTAATGTTTGTGTATCACTAGTTTTCCAGCAAACCCGCTTTGCAAATTTTTTTCCGTGTGCTTCATCCACAGCGTCCTTCCATATTTTACAGGTTGACCGCATGCTCTTGACTGTTGAAAGATCCGTATTTTCAACAAGCATTTCCAAAACCTTTAATTTTAATAAATACCACCAATATTTTAAACAATCAATATTATGAAAAAATGCTAAAAACAGTAAAAATTGCAAATTACATTCTTACTTTGCCGTGAAATGCATTATTATACGGACGTGCTCGTAAATTCCGCTCGTAGTTAGCATCTGCCGTAAGCTGTATTATATCATCCTCGAGCTCCCTTTCCCGGTTTTTCGCATCCCTGAGTTCAATGACCAGTCGGTGTACCTCAGTCTTTGTGCTTCGAAGCTCGCTTTTCCTCACTCGTAACATGTCAATGGCCGAGAACATCCTAATAAAAAAGTTTGTCGTTACTTACAATTGTAGGGGTATTTTGTGTACAAATATGAAAGAAAGTATAGACTTAAGGTATTTAAGAGTTTATTGTTGAAACAGCCGTTTTATTAACCGACCCAAATCGAGTATAATGGAGCAACAATAATAAAATATCCTGCCTGTACAGTTATATTGAACCGTTACGTAATGCGAAAAAATTTTTTTTAAATATAAAACTAATCGAACGTACGGATTTACAAATGGTAAAGCTAAGCCAATATGGTAACTGGTAACCTGTAACTGGCGATTGGTTTTAAATTAAAGTTTTATAAAATGACCCGGTGGTTTACTTACTTTTAAAAATGAACGAGACGAAATTTTTAAAGATGATTTATCCGATTCTAGAGCAGCTTGGGATGAAGTTTAATTGAGTTTTAAACCTCCGAGCAGAGTACTTCAAATCACTACAACGCCTTAAAAGTGGTTTCAGTCACAATATTATTCACACTTTCAGATTTCGGTTGTAAAGTTGATTTCTTTTTAAATAATTTAAACTATTTCAAAAAAACGCTTGATAAAACTGAAAGAAATTATTGTCAAAATTTTGAGTGGCAAGACTTGCAACAGAATGATCAACTAAAAATAATATTTTTTTCAGGTTCTAGATTTTGTTTCAGAAGCAACAATCAAATAAAATCTAGGTACAATATTAGTTTCGGTTGCTTTAGAGCTCACGACTAAATAGCTTTGGTTTGGACCCGTTTGCATTCTTTCTGTGCAAGATGTTTTCATATGGTATCCCATACATATATTCATCTACTATAATTCATTGATTCTGTTAAGTACTCGTATTAGCTCCAGTCACATATGCTAACGTCTATATATTTCAAATACATACTACGTAAGACAGTACAACGTAAGCACGTCATCACGTCATCAAAATGTTTGAGAATGCACCTTCACTATAAATCGTTAACATCCATTACTAATTATTGCATTTGCTCCCTTGTTCGTGCATCAATGAGAAGCGATGCTGCATTCGTTTGACACGGCGAGGACACACTGATCACAGACACGTGAAGCAATAGGTACTCTTACCTTACCTAACCATCCCATGCATGCTGCATTGCCATTCCTCTCAGCACTGCTAACTCAATAATCCCCCTTAACACCCCATTGCCTCCACGCACTTACCACATTCATTTCTTTCCCCTCCCCCAAATCTCCCCCTCCCCTTAATCAACCCGACTGACCCCACTTACTCCCCTTAGCCCCACCACTTTCCCCACAGAACCCTCCTCCCACTTCCCCACCCTAGCCTACATCTACACCTATTAACCTGTCCACAGTGTTCTAACCATTTCCTGTATCCAAGTATATACATGGTAATCCATGGCAAATGTTTTGTCCCTAATACATTTTTTCATTGACACGTAGCATTATTATGTGCCCCACAAAATTTTTTCATTATATGCAATGTTTCAACAATGCCACATATAAAAATGCAAACGCGGCTGCATCCAATATGTAAACCCTAATCTCCATACCCATTTTTATTTCAATTTGTATGTTTAAAATTAGCACAAATTGAAACAAGCCTGCAATTTTTAAATTTTACAATTGCTTAAATATTTTAAATTTGCTAAAACGTAAAATGAAATTATAATTTAAAAATATAATTTTTAAAGCATAAAATTTTACTAGCCAAGAGGTGTGCATCATTGAAACTTTTTCGGTAGTCTGAATGTTTAAATTTTTAGACTTCAAAAAAAGTATTTTTAATCCAAACTTTTATTCGTGATCGCAATTTTAAATTTCATCCCCCGTTTACGAATACAAATTAGTCGTCCAAGAGTTTACCTTACCTAGCTCTAACAAAAACAAACAGTTTATTTGACAGTTGTTCTTTATGCAAAATAGTTTATGGTTGGGCCAAATATTACATGTTTTTAAATATTCATCTTCAAGTGCAAAATGTCATTAAAAATTATGAGCTAGTATGTACAAAATTGAGCCCATTAATTACCCAAACAAATGTTCCCTAAATTACTATTACTATACTAACCTAACCTAACCTAACCTAACCTAACCAACCTATAACACCACCAACAAATTTTTATGCCACTACTTAAACTAATTTATGGAATTGGATAGCAATGAGTTTTAATATTTGACACAAGATATAAATTTTCAAAATGACATCAATAAAATACTAAATTTTAAAGTATAAATTTTTATATGGCAAGAGGATACTTAATATTTGAATTTATTTAATCTTTTCAATTTCATTTTTAATAATAAACAACAAGTCTTAGAATTTAGAATTTTACAGTTAAAATTTCAGTTTTTAACAAATGTCATTTTTACATTGTTTAACGGTACCTATCAAAATTTTTTAAGTTCAACATTGATAAATTTTAGCTGTTTATTTTAAAGTCGCAAAACAAAAACTGCTTATAAAAATGCATAACAATATTATACAGCTAGGAAGCATTCATGAAATTTTCAATGTGGGTTAATACTGAGTTTGTCAACGAGTTAGGGATCCTTTTGCCCATGTGTCTTTGCGCCAGCAGAATAAAGTTAGACCACTGAATAACAAAACAATCATATTATAAGGAAGTTTATTTACACAGGCCAAAAACAAATAATTAAAAATGGTCAAAAAAATATTTACCTTTAAATTGGGCAAAATCTGGTCTCTTATCCAATCTTGATTCCGAGGCTGCAAAAACAGTTCTGTAATATCTATTTCTGTTGCAACAAGGTTATTCCAGTGTGAACCCTCCTGACGAGAAGTCAAATAAATGGCAGGTTAAATCATATTACTTTCACCCTTCAAATTAAATAATTTTTGTTATTTTTTAATTGTTATTTACGTTGACGTCGTAGTAAATTCCTGCAAGCGTCAAATCCGCTAACACTTGATCCCTTCCAGATTCTACCATAAGGGACATTTGCTGGTCGCTAACGTTTACAACTAAGCCGCTGTGCAAGTATCCTGAGGCTATTGAAATTTCCAAAAATAATTACTTTAACAAAGATGCTTTGAAACAATGTGTAAGCAAATGTTACAAGATATTCAAATTGGTTTCGTACCGTTGTTTAAAGTTTCAAACGTGAGATTATGACGTCGTAAAAGATTAACAGTTTCAAGACATTCCAGAATTGATGAGGCATCGAACCTTACGTTCTGAGTAGACACCATAGGCCCTATGATAGGGGCGAACTTGCTTCTAGCGGCACGAGCATAGTACGGAACGTAGGGACAGGACAGTTCAAAGTTAAGCATTGAGGCAAAAACTGGGGATTCGGTTCGTCTAGTTGCCAGCTCTTCACCGGTCATCATTTCGAACATGTATTCTGAAAGCCTCCTACCCGTATCCATTTCGTAAATAGTACATCCGGCAGCAAATAAGTCTGACAATTTACTGACATGTTTAAATGCTAAAGATTCAAAGTCGTGATACCCCATTCTTCCGACCAAGTTTTCCACTTGCACAAAATCATATCCCTGGTAAAATGTTTTTAAAAATTTAAAATGGTTTCATAATTTCTAAAACCTTATCAGCTTAACTCAAATTACCTGCTTAATGATAACAGCAGAGACAAAATCGGACAAGACAAGATTCCCGCTTGATTTAATCAGACAATTCCCGGGATGAATTTTGCAATGTATGACTTGTTTGGAGTGAATCCACTGTACAGCCTCTACCAACTGCACAGAAAAGCACAAAGCAGTACGGGTCGTCACTTGTTCCCGCATCATGCTCCAGGATCCTTAAAATTTTAAAAGTTTGCAGGGTTTTAAAAATCCGCAAAATTACAACTACTTATGCAATATAATATAGGAATACCTAGTGTGGTTTCCATGACTAGAAATGTCCCTCGATCTTGGAAGGCGCCAACCAGCCACTCTATTCTGTCACTCTGTAGCAGTATCAGCAAATCTCTGGTTTTCCAGATGTCGTCTCCCTTTGCCTTGAGTTGCCGAACGATGACTTTTTGAAGACCTTTATCTGGCACCGCGAGATTTGCGGTGTAGACCATTTCTTTAACGGAACCTGTCAGCTCAATGTTTTCCCGGCAGATGCTTGCGCTAAAGTTTTTTGGATTGATGCGGGCAAGCGATATGCGTAAGGAAGCTTCGTAGTTGGACCCCGGATCCTCGAGCAATGAAGATTGCGTTTGTGCAATTTGGGCCAACGCAGACATTAAGGTTTTCATCGAACCATGGTTTAGCTTTTCAGCCTTTGCAAAAATACAGATCGTTCCTTACTTCATTATTCTATCTATTTACATCATCTTCTAGTCATGATTAAAATAGAATGTCAAATTAGTTCAGAGTCTTACCAAACCAGTTGAAAACTCTCCTTTGTAGCCCTCCCATGTCTGCACTCTGGTTGGATTTTGGGACATTTTTGGATTGTACTGTTTTACTTACTTTCACCAGATGTCGTCACTTGATCACTTCACTTGTTTTTTTGCTAACAGAACTGAAACTCAAAGTTCTCTACTGTACTTCTTTTCTAAACATAGACTAATAAAAATCCTTTTTTTAAACAATAAAATTTTATCTGGTTGGGCTCAAACTAAATTATTATTGTAAACCAGCAAATTGATTTTGTGCTAATAAAAAATTACTTGAAAAAGAATTAGTTTCTGCTCAAAATCAGTCCAACTGCTCAGACACAACTAAATTCTGGAGAGACTGAACTTTATTGTAGATTAGCTGAGCATTTTTTTCTGCATGCAATAGTCAATGTTAGGGTGGTGTGATGTGTCATGTCATGTTAAAGTCATCATGTATTGCAGTGAGGATACGTATTTTCATGAACTATGCTAACATTTTTATTTGACCAACTTCAGATGTGGTACTAGATTTGCAAAGCTACACTATCCTATCTGTGCGTACCAATCCTACCCATGTTTTTGTAATGTCACAATTAAGAATGAACAGCCAGCCAGTCACCACACAGTCTTTCCCCTTATCTATTAACCCCACCCTGTATTCTCCTCTATGATTCATCTTACTCTACCCCAGCCCCCCACATCTTTTCCAGTATTCAGCCTTTGAATTCATCTTACTCAATACTCCCCCATATGTATTAACCCATCCGGGTATTCCCCCTTATGTATTCAGTATTCACTTCTATCTGCATTCCCACTTGTGTATTCTCCCCCCCATGTATTCCCCGCTACGTATATAACTTCTTTATGTATTGCCGTATATGTATTTACCTCCTCTTGCAATCCCATTTATGTAATCATCGCACCCTGAATTCACCTCCTCTTTGTATTTCACCTCTTCTGTATCCCCCATTATATATTTAATTCTTTTGTATTCCCCCTTGCCCATCACCTCTGATCGCTCCACACTATTCACTCTTAGGAAACTGGGCGTACGAGAAAAATTCAAAATCGATGAGTAATTATGCAAATGACCCGCCGTTGATGACCTAGCTCGCGACAAGTTTAACACGTTTATCATATAAGTCCGTGTTTTGGTATCATTATGAGTGTGTCCTAACCAAACCAATATTTAAAGTTTTTTGTATATAAAAATAATACAATGAGCGGCAGCCGGATATGTATGATGCAAGGTGTATTAATTGACCATGCACTAGCCAAATTTCCAGTTTCCACATTGCTTTATTACAACTTGCTTTCATTTAAAAATTTGCGATAAAAATTGCATTTTTATTGATTAAAATTTTAGTTGGGAAGACCCGAGCGCAACATCAGGTTTTACTAGTTTAATTTTAAAAAACAATATTTTACAGCTAAATTTTAGTCAAAGCCTTACTTTAAATTTTGCAGTCTCCCCGATTAAAATTTTAACATATAAAAAGTTCATATTTAATTGAGTAAATAAAATCTTATTGAATTTTTTGGGGACACATTTTAGACAGTTATTTTATTGAAATTTTCTTATAAATTCAGTAATTTAAAACGGGTTTTAACAAATTGATTATTTTTGGGTTCGTTTTCTCTGTATATTGTTTCAACAATTTATAAACAAATCTGTAATTCATTTTGTTACCGTGAGTCCATAATTTATTAAAATTGTCTGTATTTAATTTAAACATACAAATTACCATAATGCAAAATTTAAACTAATTCATTCGACCCTTGGATAACTGTCAAGTACGTGCAGATTCAACGCTGCCGTGCCGTGCTCCTTTCTTGTTATCTTCTTTCAGTTTTAAAACGGCAGCCAACATCTCGTCAGTCAATTGAAAGTCCGCCTTTAGGGAGTCAAAGGTTTGTTCCAGAACCTTTTCCACAGAATAAAACCATGAACGAACTGTTGAGACCGGGACCGTAATTTTATGCATGTGCTCCTGAAAAATTATACCAAAACATATTTTTTTAAAAAACATTCTCTAACAAAAACAAAAAAAAACTTTAAACGGCTTGATGGTTCTTTGCTTGCAAGAGTTGCTTACGTATTTGCGCGAGACTGCATCGGTAACAGCTCTAATGGAAAGCTGTTCTGCCTCAAGAGCTGTTTCAAATATCATTGCTAATCCACGCCGCTTCTTGTCCACTAAACCAGCAATGGGCGGCTGCTGAGGTTCCATGTTGGGGTGGACAACACGACGACGGGTGTTTTCAATAGACATATGACCTGGCTGATTGGGTGGCTTGTAAACTGTCATTTCAACAACGTTTGTTGGACCTGATGCTTGCCGTGGCACTTCATCAGTGATTAGGCGATTCTTCTTCAGGCGATTAATTGGTACGACATCCATAGGATTATCTGGTCGATCTGGCTTCTCAACTTTCATTTTTTCGTCATTTGTTGCATTCACGTCATGAAGTTCTGCTGCTGAATTTATAACGCAATTTGAAACTGCGGCGGCAATGGGGTCCGCTCCTTCAGCTTGCTTCTCCCCGTTCATGTTTGTTGCATTATCTGCGTTATGTTTGGGCGTGGATGTTTTCACGTCAATTTGGTGGTCGTCAAGATCTAAATACGCTGTCAAATTTTTCATTATTAGCATTATTGATGCGTCCAGACATTAAAATCTTTAATTGTTTAAACCTATATATATATTTGCTACATGATTAATACCTGTGTATAAAGGCCCATTAGTAGGGTCACAATCTACAGCCGATTTGCGCGAGCGTTTACTGGTTGGTTCTGGGGTCAGCGGGGCGACATCACTGGTTTGTATCGTGGAATTGTCACGCAAGGTTTTCGGTGCCGCCTCTAAACATAATGTAAAAAGACAACGTTATTTTAATTACGCAAATTCGTATTGTGACGTAGGACCAGCTACCACGACACGATTTTGTGACAAATCAAAATTTAATTTTCTTACCAAGTCCGGTATGTTCCGGTTTAGTGTCCTCTTGTTCCACCACTTGGTAAGGACCTAAAAAGAAGCAGAATTAGTTGTGAACAACATGTATTTTAATTTTTGTTGTTAAATTCTTTATAAGCGAAAGGGAACCGATTCCTTACCAATGGACCAAACATGGTCTGCAAGCTCATACGGGGTCACATAAAGTTCTTCTGCAACCAAAGAGTTAATCAGAGTGGCAGAGTAGATATTTGTAGGGCGCGTCTTCTGAAAGTCGGAATTCCTTTTGTCGTCATAGGAAGCAATCACTATAGTCTCACTGTTAATGTACTTTTTTCGGTACAGGACCTCGCCACCATGCACCTTTATTAGAATATAAAAAAGCGCTATTTTAAATGCTGGTTTTATATTATATTTTCATCAAAAACCTGTTTTTACCTTTATAAGCCACTCTTGCGCCGACGCTAAAGCCTTTCCGACGGTCCCGTATCCAAAGTCCAACAGATAAAACGTAACACCTTGGAACAATTGCAGCGGTAAGGTTTCCCCCACCATGTCCCGAGAAGCAGCGCCATCATCAGAAGATTCAAAACTGAATGGAAGGTTGGCCCTAAGCTGTTGGTTATAAACACAGTATCTAGTTTTTACTCGATTCTTTAGCGATTCTTTAGAGTATTTAAAAATCTTACCGATAGTTTGTACCCGGGCGTTCTAATTGTCTTTTCAGTAGTAGTGTCTTGACCACCAACCAATGCTTTGGGGACAAATGAGCTGCAAGATGCCTGTGCGTGCGATTGACCTGCCCCAGAGGAAGAAGACATAGCAGCGGCATGAGCCGTTAGCCTTACATTAACTGGATTTGGAACCAATTCAACTTCTGGAACAATTCGTCGCCTCGGAATCTGGGTTTGCCTGGCTGGGGTCGACGGACCGTTAGATGATATAGCATTCCATGCTGTTGAGGCTCTTGTGTTTCCTCCACAAATAATTCGCTTTAGTTGCATAATCCGCTTTTCCATGATCACCATTTTCTCATCGATAATCATGTCATCCGTCCACCCAAGCTTTTCACGGGAGACCAGCTCAACTCCAAACAATTCGTCCAACCGCGGGTCAATCGCGTTCATCCAATGGGTTTTCAGATAAGCGGTGTTTACGTTACAACGCTGTAATATGACAACATTATTTTGTACATGCGTTTACACTAGTTCCATGAATGTTTAAAAATGCAGTCCAAAAATTTATTATGAAAGATTAAAATTTTAGTTTACAAGAGCTACAAACCTGTGCTTCTAGGCGGTTTCTTAATGCAAACCAGTTATCGGACGTCCGCATGTCTAGATCAGCCATTTCAAGCCAAAAAACTACGGCAACACGATCATCTTTCCGATACATTATCGAAGGATGTTTCGATTCCGCAGAGTTCTTCTTACCCTTTTTCTTTTCCTTTATTCCTGAGCTCCACTTCAATTTTGATTGCCCTCCCATTTTTAACTTTCAACACTAGAAATCTGGTCGTTTAAAATTGTGTAAAACCAAATTTTTTAAACAGTTTAGAAAAATGTTTTTCCGGTAAAAACCTATTTTTCCTGGCACTACTTATAGGGAAAAAATTTGATGCTGACTCAAAACCTGGTTTTCTGACTACTGCGAGAAAGAGAAGAAATGTTTTTGTCTGAAAGAATAACAACTAGGTATTTTCACAAAATGATTATATTCAACACCGTCATGAATACTTTCATCAACTAAAGCACACTGAAAGATGGAAACCGTTTTTAATGCTAGTGTTTGTCCGCTTATCACATCCATACCTTTCTCATGCTATATTGTAGCGCCAAATTTAAGTATAGGGAGTAGGCATCTTATGTAAATGTGATGTTTTGTATAACTAACAGTTTGAAAGAAATGCCCCGTTGGTGCTACACGTCATTCATTGTATTTGTGCAGCAGCTTGAGTAAATGGCATATTTTATGCATATTTTAACCAAGAGAGTGTCGTAGTTAACCGCACTAACCTGTAACACGTTCACAGTGTGGCAACTTACACATGTATTGTATAATGGTGGCACCTGGGTATACATTTTACAAATAACAATATCCATGTACCTACCTACATATTTGATGCTTACATTGTTGAGTATACTCAATACTCATTACAGCTTAATGCGATTGCGGCATGCAAGCAAACGTCTGTTCCTGGTGGCGCCTTCTTTTGTGTGCTTTCCAGTACCTCTTTACAACCGGACAGAATGTCCATGTATTATGTAGTATTAAATGGCCCATATAACAAAATTGGTTATAGCCTAGCTGTTTAACAAGATGTAATCCTTACCCACACAAACTTAGCCTGGAATGACTCTGCCTTTATTGTTTTGAACATCATCCTATCCTGTCCATGTTGTATTTAATAAGTTCACTTATTAGTCGTTAGGCCACAATGCTGTAGATATGCCAATATCATACAAGATGGCGCCTTGTGCAATTATGTCTGACATACTCAGACCTCTATGATAAACTATTTGCTACTCGCACTATAATGGCTGTACGACGTCGTATGTTATGAATCATTTGTTTCTGGTTATATAGTCTTAAGCTTAGCGTAACACCGTTTTCCTATTCTGTCTATGTTGTCAGTTTTTAGTTCACACACTACAAATGCATACAAGGCATAATTATTGGCCTAATTAGCAGCCGTGGCAAACATATAAACATTAAAAACTCTAAGCTTTCTCCACCGGGTGAAGGTGCGATTTGCCGAATAAACAAACGTTTGTCCAAAGGGTGCCTTGGACAAGATAAAAATTTATTTTTTAACACTAAATATGAACGATTGATGCTATGTCCTATTGTAAAATGATGTTCTGAATGTAAAATGCAGCTTTTTATACATACAAATTTTAATTCATAAGTATCATCTTTTTTGTGACCTGTAGTCTTAGCTTTTAAAATTTTTAGTTGTAAAAATCAAATTTTTATGCATTTTTTTTCTACCATTATCTTTTGAGTATGCAGTTTCAAAAAGCTCACGTAACATCACGTAATTTGGGTGTAGTAACGTAAATATGTTGTGCAGTAACGTAATTTATCCCACGACCATAAGGCTTACATTCACATCAAGATTAAATTAGGAGAGACTAATTTAAAATTCCTAATATTTTGCACACATGTGCACTAAGGCATAATTAATCATTATTCAAATATTCAAAACTTTTTACTAACTGTAAAAAAAAATATATGTCATATCCTAGTCGTGGACGATGATCACATCTTCCCATCATTGTTTAAACATTAACAACATAATACACAGACTTAATATTTGGCACACAAGTGCTCTAATATATATATAGTATTCCTACAAATTATCTCAACGGGACATTAGTTATTTTCGAAAATATAATTAAAAGAAAATAAGACAAAATATTAAACCAAATGAGAAAAAACTATACTATACTCCAATCACTGACAAGCTCCGTATTGTTGGTGCTGTTATGTACTGTAGGGTACAGTAACGTAATGTGGGTGCAGTAACGTAAATTTTTTGTGCAGTAACATAATTTATCCCACGACCATAATGCTTACATTCACATCAAGATTTAATTACGAGAGACTTCTTTAAAATTCCTAATATTTTGCACACATTTGCACTATAGCATAATTAATCATTATTCAAAAATTCAAAACTTTTTACTAACTTTTAACAAAAAAATATTTATCATACCCTAGTGGCGAAAGATGATCACATCTTCCTATCATCTTTTAAACATTAACGACATGATACACAGACCTAATAATTGGCGAAC
>JAQFYG010000979.1:0-22279 GCA_034694325.1 Entomobrya corticalis
GGGAACGATGAGCAGTAAAATATAAAATGCTACGTGCAAGTGTGTTTCTGTAAATAATTAAGTAAACTGCAGTTTCACTCTGCCTTGAAAAAAGATGTAAGAAATATGCAGAGCAGTTTGGGAATGGTATAAGGATACTCGTGAACAAAGCCTTTCAATAAACAATTGGGCTTTGAAAAGCCAAGCAATATATTTAGTTCTTTATTGTTTAACTGCCATTTCCTTTCTATATACAGCCTGCACACATCACATTTCCCTTCCTTCCTTGTCTGCAATAGCAGGTTAAAAAAAACGGAATTAAATCCAGCAAAAAGGTCAACAACTGAGAGCTGCAGTTGTGTTATCGTTTTCAACATTTATTCAATATAAATTCTGGTTATTTGTGTGAATTTGTAACGTGTGTTTTAAGAGTCAGCTAGTTAAGTCGAGTGCATTTCTACTGCACATAAAATTTACATCGCATTTACTTGATATTTAAAATATTTAAAAGACCGTCAATATTCAATAAACCAATGGTATGTTGTAAAATTTAGATATGCAGTTGTATTAATTTAACTTGCAATCTTCTAGTTGGAAATAATTTCAAAAAATTTAAAATAGTGAATTTCTTGTGCATTTTGATTTTATTGAGCCTAAGAGTCTAATAAACATTTGCGTTTAGTAGTGTTGAAGACGTGAAGGAAAAAAGTAAGTTTAATTTTATTTTACTGTGGAAATTAAGGTTTTACATTATATAAAATGGCACGTGTTTGTACGTTCGTCTAAAGTATCTCCTTGCGAAATAAACATATGTGGTTTTTATTTTATTACAGCAAAGCAATGTTAGTTTCATAATTTCATAATATCTTGACTTATTTTTATTTAATTCTCATTCAGGACATGGAAAACAAAATCATTCCTCAACATCTGCATAGTCCTCTAATTATTTCCAAGGAATGCCACTTCAAATTTAATTCAGCAAACGAACTTAAACTTCAGATAATTTTAAAGTCTCACCAAAACATCATTGAAATTAGAATGTTTTTTCAGAATTTCAATTCAAAGACCAAAATAGTTTGAAAACCAATTATTCGCGAGGTTAAATTAAACATGCCGTACACCAGTGAAATTTGTGGACTTTTATTTCAAACAAAAAGTGGAAAAAATAAACACTATCGTACTTTGCACCTTGGAGTACGGCATGTTGGTAATTTATGCAACAAAGTGCTTAAAAGTAAAGCTGACCTTGAAAACCACCTTCGATTTCATACAGGTGAAAATATATACAAATGTAACAGATGTAAAAAGTCATATCCCTCAAAGAAATCCCTCAAAACACATTATGAAAGTAGCCATCTCTCCCTAATAAAGAAATACAAGTGTCAACTTTGTGGCAAAAGTTTTTTTCGTGCACGTGAACTGAAAAAAGATGGTCTTTATCATACTGATGACAGAGCACACAAGTGCACAAAGTGCAAAAAAACCTATAAAACTGCTTATTATTTAAGAAAACACTTGTTATGTCATACTGACATTAAACCATTTTCCTGTTCCGAATGCAGATATACATGCAAAACAAGTTCGAAATTGCGACGACATATGAAATCGCATTTTCCCGATTCCATAACTTGCCATAAATGCAGCAAAGTAAATAGAAATAACGAGACTTATTGGTTTCATATGACATCTTCTCATCCAGCAGGTGATGTTAGAATTTCTTCGTATAAGTGTGTTTTTGTGAGAAGTCCTTCCATCAAAAGTTGTTCTTTGTGGACATACTTTACGACATGTAAATGAAAAGCCACACAGCTGTGAATTGTGCGGTTCTGAGTTTGTATGTTCAGGGAATAAACGTGAGCACATCAAATATAATCACTTAAGAGAAAAACCATTTTCCTGTGAATTTTGTGAATATTCTGCGATTAGCAGATGTGAAGTTAAAGACCATGTGCTCAGGCATCATAGCCAACGAGAGAGAATGCATAAGTGTAAAAAATGTGACAAAGGATTTTACACAAGAGGAGATCTGAATGCACATTCAAAGATGAAAACAAACTGCACAAAGAGATCAGGGGTTTAATTGTTTTGCAAGAAAAGTAAACGCTTTAAAAATTCAGCCGCTGCACCTACAAATATAAGGTGGAATAAAGTTTTGGTGAAATTATTGCCCAAATCCTCTGTTCTCACAATGTAATTCTATCTTTCTGTTAAAATTAGTTTTCCTGTTAGTTTTACTAGTTATATTTGCACATAAAATAAAAACATATTAATGTGATTCACGTTTACTACATTATCAAGTAAAATAAATAAATAATGGTTTAGCTACTTTGGGTAAAAAATCAACTTCAGTTAATATTGTTTTATTCCTTTTTTCTAATAAGTTATAATTAAGCATCTTAAAATATATAGTAAACTATGTTTACATTTTATAAGTTCTGTAAGGAAGGTACATGATATGCAGTATATATTTTATTGCATTACTGATGATTTTGTAGTAGTGGTGTTTTTTGCTGAATACTTTTATGTTATACGTGCTTTGACTTATTTACTAGTACGTGTATTAAGAAGAAATAAAATTTAGATTTTGAATTGTTTCTCAACATTTGATTAACAATTGTAGACATGATAACTAATATTATCTTTGATAATGGATTTACAAAAAATTAAAATATAACGTTTGTACACTCAGTCATAATACTTATTGGTAGTAATTTAAATTTCACAATGCATATTATATTTGTAAATTATAACACTTTTGATTTCCCTTGAAAATATTATATGTATTCTTGTGCTTGCATGATTGGTATATTCTTATAATAATATTGGCAATATTTCTTATTGATATAATTTAAGTTTTTCCAAATCCAAATATTCAACTATATCATATCATGTTTTAATGCATATTTATCCAATTGTACAAACGTTTTGTCTAAATCTGCAATGCAAAATAAATTTGTTTTGTAGCTGTAAAATATATATATCAATTATGTCGCCACTAACATTTTACTTCAAATTAACTGACTTTAGATTGCTAATTACGAAGTTTAAAATATATTGTGCGATTGTCTTCTGCGAATGTAAAACAAACAAAATATTACTGAGCTTAAATATTTGTAGCTACAAATGTGAAGGTTAATTTAAAAAACTAATTTATATGATGAAATTGAACTTAAAAGGTAAAAACTAATTTTGCGTCACTGGAAAATGTAAAAGTAAATGCAATTTAGTTACTGTATGTTACGCTATAAAAGTATAAACTTTCATTATGAAAACTAATGATCCTGCCGCACATCACAAATTTGTAAATTGTGAGCACGTAATATATGCATATTCCATTGTGTAAATTAAATACCTGTATAAATAAGTCTTCATATTCTCAAAATGTGCATATTTAAGTACTCTTATTGTTTAATTACTTCAACTTGTTATAAAATATTCTTTTCAAGTTCACCGTTTATTACCTTTTACCACTAAAAATCCAAAGATCATCGATAAATTGCACCATAGTTTATGGATTAAATCGCTTCCTGAAAGAAAAACCTGCAATTTTTGAAGTATTATTGGCTGACCATGTGACCTTTTCATTTGCCTCTTCAAGCACAATTTACACTTGAATATCGCATACGATAAAAGAGGTTTTAATATTAACACTTCATCACATTTGGCTTCATGGCTACTTAAACCTTGCCGGCAAATAAGTGTTTCACAATGTTTTTGCAATTTTGAATTGTTGGCCAACTGTGAACACTACCATGTTGTTTCAATTCACACATCGTCGCAAAAGATGTTGGGCAAACTTGATAATGAAACTTTTTTTATATGTAATGTATAGAGTTAAGATGAGTTTTTAATTGTTGTGGATTTAAACATGTTTGTTCGCAAAATTGGCATTCATGCTTTTATGGCTTTGCTTCATCCTCCTAGGAAACTCCACAAATTGACTAATGTTTCATGTATCCTTCATGTTTTTCTACTTAAACTGCTATCATAAAATAATTTGTTTCTGCTTACTGCTTTCGTTCTGAAACTTTAGCAAATGAATCAAATCAATATCATTATTTAACTAATTTATTCGCTAACCATTAAAATGTCACATTTTAAACTAAATATTGACTGACACTCTAGTTGGTATTGTTAATTATTCGTGTTTTTCGTTTGGATGCTTGTTTTTTCCCATAAAATAAACATGAACCGAAATAAATTCAGGTTTTTATTTTCCGCTATTCATAAACTGCAAAAGTAAGTGGAACAATACTTTCTCGCATTATGCAATCGTGCTCTATTTATTAGCTGTTCTACCCCTTTAATCCATTGTAAATATTTTATAGAAATTAGTCTGCATTGCCATGCAAACTTTAGATTAAATAATCAGCTACCTACTTTTTTATGTTTATTATTATGCAAAATATTATATTAGTTGAAGTGTTGTAAAAGTCTTTAAATGAAGAAGTATCGCATATAAATCAAGAAAAATTTAACACTTGTGCAAGTAGATAACTAACAATGCACACTATTGTTATCTGTTTCATTTCAGAATGAAATGGAAAATGTGACAAAAGTGTAGCAATGTAATTTTATCTTTCAAAATATACATAATAAACATTTTGGATTTTCTTGTTTTTCTGCATGCTTATTTTAAAACGAAGCCATGACGTATGAAATATTATAAATACAGCATATCATATAGCATTTTAATTTGATGAAAACAAAAGTGCGTGAGTCACAGTTTTTTTATGAAATAAAAACGAAAGTGGACGTAGATGAGCAAAACAAGGAGTGGCCATGTCCATAAACTCAGGCTCTTGTCATCGCCAGTATTTTCTCATGTACATTTCATCCTGCTCATCCTTTTTTCCAACCAGAAAGAAAACATTTATGTTCACATTCATTCATGAAACGACCCACGGGTCACTAAATCCCCTTTCATTCCCGACTGCTTGCAAAGTCGCAGTTTTGTCTTTGGACCGTTCAATTTATACGGTTCAAAATTGTGTTTTACCAGAAATTTCTATGAACGGCGTAAATTTTTTACCAAAACATTTTTTTGATTTGATTACACAAAAAATCGACTGATTTTACAAACTAGCTAACAAGAGCTGTATAGGTATAGTGATTGCTGAACGGCCCCGTCATATAAAAAGGGAGTGTAAAACCAAAATTGAGAAACTGAAGAAGAAGAGGAAGATAGATAGAAGAAGTATAAAATGATTAGAAGCAAATGGCAAATCCAATGTTTTATGTTAATTTTACTCCTTCTTCGACAACATGTAGGAAAAAATAGTTTTTTCCTTTCTTATCTTACAGTTATTTGTACATACATATTGCGTGAAATGCTCAAAGCATGGAATACATAATTTTTTTTTAAATCATGCCAGAGTTCGAAGTTCACGATGTTTGTTTAAGCAATAAAAAATGTCCAAAAACGTTGCTATAAATTTTATTTAAAGTATACGAAAAAACCTGTATAAAAATTACGTAATCGTCTACATTCTACATTTCAACAGCAATATTTATTGCTCAAATTTAGGAAAAAATTATCTCATGAGACTGCCCAAGTAAGTATTATGCGCACTCGTAAGATTTTCTGAGCAATGAATCACACTCTTCTCAAAATTTCTTTTCCTTTTTTGCTTCCTGCTTGGCATGGCTGCTGTGTTTTCATCAGGTTCATTGACCTGTTGATTAAAGGCAAATTAAGAACTGTTGTTCAGTTAGGAAGACATGCAAATTATTCCTGCTCATGTGAAGAATCAGTTTATGTTTTGCTTGTTTTAATTAAACAAATTTTTGCCAAATGACGAAATTTGTAAAATTTTCAGTTTATCAAGTTCCACAACGCAGTCAGTGAACGGTCCCTTAAAACTGCGTTTGTGTGAGGCATGTGATGACATAATAAATGACTAATTCTTTTTTTCGTTGGAAATACGTATCAGCGGGTCAACAGGAATGGATTGCAATGTATGGAACTGACGTTGGTTTTCTTGCGATTCAATCCCTTATGCCCAGCAAGGCAAAGCCAAGTTTGTTTGTCTTCTCGTCATGTTATTTGTTTTAGTCAGTATACATCTGTCCTTCCTCCAATCCTTTTTCCATTATTTTTGTCCATCAAAACATGAAACTTAAAAGTTTTAAGTAACAGATGAAGTGTTTTCTTTGGTTTTCACATTTTAATTAAATTATCAATCTAATAAAAAGTTATTTAGAAAACAGAAAAATAATACAAAAAATAAGTTTATTTTAAAATGGGAAAATGCTGTATTATGGAGAGTAATTTTACTGTAAATAAACTTTAGCAGCGGAATAAAAAATTGTCTTTCAGCAGTTTTTCCAAACTGCAACAAACATCAGTTACTAAGGTGCAATAGCAATCAATTTTTCAACAGTAATTGGCAGGTTAGTCTGTTTTTTAAAATTAATCTTTTGATCGTCTTTTTTAAAATTTTTAAAAAAATAAGTTGCTGAGACTTGAAGTTTAATGTTACATTTTTACTTTTAGCCTAGAATTTCGTGCTGCTTTTACCTTTTTCAAAAATTTAAAATTATATGGTTTTATTGTTGCATATATTATAACTATTTTGGCCCGTGTTTACAATTTTAAAATATTATATATTCCTTACAAATATTTGCATGCATTTGTATGCATTGCTAATGCGGGTGTTAAATTAGTATCAAGCTCATTCAGTTATGAGCCCACAGTTAAATATATTTTAACAGTTATTTCTATTTGTTTTGTGGTGCAGTGGCAAATATGGAAATGATGATTGTCTAGCTCTACAAGCGGCAAAACTGGTGGCACAAAATTAATTATTAATGTTTATTCCTATTTCCAAGTACCTTAAAGTATTTTGCACCTTGAAATCAATTCAAAAACCATTAATAAACCACTGATTGCTTTGCTGGGGTCAATATTAACAATAAAACGGTATGCTCGATGTTTTACCTAACCAACTCACAATAATCAAAATTCATTTGCAATAGCAACTTTACATTAACAAATATGTTCAAAATAATTACCAAAATGTTTTGACTGATATTCTGATTTTTTGTTGTAGTTTATTGAGCAGCTTAAACACAATCATGGGAGTGGTCACCTTAAGGTAATACAATTTAAAATACAATGTCAAGTAATTTCCAGGTTAAATGTAAATTTGGCTATAATTTCAGTCTGTTTTGGGGAGACATTGATCACTCTGAATGGGGAGGGAATAAAATGAGAACCAAAAGCTGGTGTGTCAAAATATGCGGCCTTTCCACAAAAGAAGAAAAAATAATGACAGCGAAATTTTTTCGAGAAGAAATTATTCCCGATGACTGGCGGTTTTTATCAGATAAGGACCAAAGTATGATTCGTTGGACTATTATGCGAGAAAAATATGAAGAAGAGAACTCTCGTGATCAAAACGTTACAAAGGCTATGGAAAACGACAAACAAGATGTTCCAATGGAATTGATTACAAAGTACGTTAATAAGCTGATTAGCATGGGATACACCAACATTGGACCAGTTCCTGGAGTGGTGAGCTCTGAAAAGTACGCTGTCTGGACGTTCCCGAAAGCTTAGGCATTTGAGAGCTTATGTCGTTTAATATACAGGAAAACAGCAAGCATTCTACTATCAAAATATTTAGTATATCAAGATTTTGTTAAGATACAATTTTTATAGCCAAACATTGCATGTTGTGATGGTTATTTGTTTTAACCTTTCATTGTTTAAGAAAAGGATTCCACACACGTAACACATTTGATTTATTACAATATTTAAACACGTCTAAAAAACCTCTATGTACTATTTAAAAGTGGCAATGTAACAGTGTATTTAGTTATAAATGTGGCGTATTTTAATATCTTATAATTAGTTAAATAATTATGTACGTCATAAATATTTTGCCATGTAGGTATTACATTTAAACTAAAACCAAACATTCTTTTGAAAAATTTAAAACCAAAATAGAAATTTAAATATGACAGGCTTTAATTACAGTTCAATGGTAAAATATAATTTATACAATTGTTAGTACAATACAATAAAATTAGTTATTAAAGCATAAAGTTATAATTAAACTTCTGAAAGCAATACAAATTTTCTAATATTCATCATGGTTTACGGTACAAGAATTTAATCAATAAAAATCAAACTAATGCAAATAACCATAAATTAAAATTACGAGGTTTCCATAGTATATTTTAACTATTAAATATTTGAATAACAAATAATGGATAAAGACAACAATATATTCAAATTTTATTCAAAGGTCAATTTTTCTACTTTGTGCTTACTGGAAATAAATTATTGCCGATATATATTGTGTTTATTTACATTTTATTATTTTTACATCTGTCAAATTTTGTATAGAAGTAATTTGTTGGAAAGAATTTTATTGTGTTTTCAAATGTAAGAGACAATAAATTCCTTAACAGTTTACAACATTTCTGATCCTGCTGATAAATGGCATCTTCAACACTATGATTAACAATAAATTTAATGATGAATAAAATATTTAATTATATGCAAAATGCATTTAAAAAACTGAAAATTAGGGATTTACTTAATATTTTTTCCGGAATTGGTGAATCGGTGCTTTTGTAGAGCGTTACAAAATTCAGTTTTGCGTATAAAACAATAAGCTCTGACTGCGTTTATAAATATGTGTAAAGATCATTTTGAGTCACAAATTTATTTTGCAGAGGTGACAACCATATTGCCATTCTCAAGTATGATCTCGCTTCATATGAACGAACACATCTTGATGTTCCACAAATTTCCTTTCCTAAATATTTCACTGAAAATGTTTTACAGAAATGTGCACACGAAGGTGTAATATATTGAACTTTGTCATTGTATGATCACAAAATATACATAAGATTGAAATTGTTTGCCTGTGACAGTAATTTTCGTTCTTATTAAACGTTTTAGTCGGAGATAGATTCTCATCATTTAGAAGCTTTTGAAAAACCAAAATGACATATTTTTCATATAGTTTTGCAACTCTGCTAATTCTCAATGTATCCTTTTATAATGAATGCTATTGTAACATTTGCCATGGTTATGAATCTTTATGTGCCTTTTTACACAATCTGCCATTCGCATTTCGAACATTTTAATGGGCTTTGCGGTGCGCATCATCAACTGACACACTGTCACAAGATTCGGCACTCATGATATGATTACTAAAAGTTCTTGCACAAATTTTGTTTTTAGCTAAGCTTTTTGGATGTCAATAAAATTGTATTAAATCAAAACTTCTTTGTGCCAGAATACCACTTTATCTCAGAGATGAGCGAAAAGAGTTAGATTTTAAATTTGTTTCGAAATATTATCAAAACGGTACATCATCATGACATGATATGGTAATCAGATTCTAAAGTTATTATCAAAAAGTTATTGAGCAGTAGTTAAAGCAACTAAAATTTAATTTCCAATCAAAAGGAAAATCATTTTAATGTACAGCGTAAAATTGAAAAAAACTGCCTTTAAATATGTGAATTCATTCATGTTTTTACGATAACAATGTTTTTCTTCCAAAACCATAATTAGCTGAGATGTGAAATGACTTGTTGATGTAGAGCAAAAACCGGAATTGATGAACAAAATGTGTGATGTCATCTTTGGGTCCTTCCCTTGTTACTGCAAAAATGCTATGCATACATGTTCAGCTTTTCTCAAACTACTGCAAAACATTTATACAATTTGCTCCTAAAGGGACGATTTAACAATACACTGGTTTTTAAACATTATTTATTAGACAACTCATGTAATTATAAACATCTCATGTTACTTTCACTATAAAATAGTACCTTTGTATTAAAATTTTTAAGTTCTAAGTCACCATATTAGTTGACAGTAACATTTCCACAATAATAAATATGTTATCATAATTAAATAAATAGTAAATATTGTATTAATATATTTGTCACTAATCTAATTTTTCTTTTTGAATTATTCTGCTGTGTTATTATCTTCATGCTAGATAATATTGCAAAGATGCCGGTTTTAGTCTATATTAATTGCCGTCTCTCTTAAGATTAAAATTGTAAATATGATTTTAAAAAATAAGTTCATGCAATACACAATTTAAATAATAAACTATTAAAATTTAAACATTATCTGTTATATAGTTATATAGTTATATAGTTGAGATATAGTTATGATATAGTTGAGATATAGTTGAGATATAGTTGTTAAGTTTCCTTGTGAAATGACTCATTTTTCAAAGATCGATGATAAACTCATTTCAGAAAAAACGCCTAAAGTTTCAGCAAGAAAAATTAAACATTTCATGGAAATAATATGGATGCGTTAAGTAAATTACACTGCAATTTAATTATAGGATTTACGACATTGAAAGGTGCACTAGCTGCTAGCTGTCAAATAACTGTAAATTATGATACTAGAAAAATTGCAATACAAAAACACTAAAAACCGAAAATACCAATATCCAGTGTTTAAGCTCGCCGCGGCCTATAATAAATAGTATTTGTTTCCAAAGCTTCCATTACATTTTCACATTTAAACTGTGTTTCTGACGTTGAAGTAATACCAGGACTACTGCATAAACAAATATTTTTATATATATACAGCTGCTACGATAATAATAATGTGGGACACTCTTGACCTCTACTGCTGACTGAATGTCCTTTCAAAAAGGTCAAATAGTACAAAGTAAATTTTATATATCATGTAAGGAGTCAAGCAAAAAACCTGATGTATGTATGAATCAATTAAACCCAAAAAAACAAGAAGGGTGTAAACCCAAATACAAAACTACCGAAAGCTCCGAATAAAATTATATTGCAAACAAACTGAAAATACGGAAGTGATAACAGCATTAGAGTCTAAAAACGTTTGACCAAGGGAGTTAATGTGGTATTAAAACCATGGTTTTCGAATTCCCCGTCTTCAATTACCCTAAAGTACCAAGTTTACGCCTCCTACTAAATCTCTGTATATTTTTGCTGTACGTTGGGGTCAATTGAGATCATGGGGTTACGGAACCACGTTTTTCAAGTTTCGCGTCATTAAATACCCCAAAGTATGTACTATGTTCAGCTACTTACTACACTTTTGTAGACGTTTGACCCAGTAGGGTCAAGTGAGTTCATGGTTATTAAATCATTATATTATGATGATATGTTGATTATGCATGAGAATTGAGAATAATTTTTTCCCCGTTTAAAATGCATGTGACCTTATAAACCCCCATATCTCGGATTATTATTGACCTACAAATCTGAAAAACAATCCTAAGGAAGGTTATAACCTCAGATACCTGTGTACCACATCAGTTTAAAGGTTTTGGAGAAATCTTGTACACAGACACACACAGACAAAAAACTTGTTAAAACCATTTACTTCCTCTTGTACAGTTCTAGTGCTGTCGGTAGTTAATATACATACATTGCTATTTTAAATCAGTTGCAAACTGCATGCTTGATTAATCACAAAGTTCTCCATTTTCATTGCTGTATTTGGCTTTAAAAAAATTATCTGCTCCAAGATAAATTTTCAGTACCGGGCATGACCGCAGATTTATCACAAAATATCGATTTCTCATCAGAGCTTTATGTCGTCGAATATTCCGTTTTAATAAAGTAGATAAAGAATACACGGCTCCCAGCTTACCGTAAACAAGCAAAATAATAGCCCCAAAAGTTCCTGAAATATAAACGCTCAAAATTATAACAAACAGCTCTTGTCCAGTTTTCTCCCCATTTCTCCTAAAATCAACAAAAATATATATATTTAAAATCTGCATTCCAATTGATCCACAGGCTGTGGCAAAAAGTGCTTCATTCGAGTAGATTCCTCGAAATCGGTTTAGAAGCAACTGAATTTTCCGATAAAGCATGAACGTCTTTCTGATATCATTGTGTTTTTTGATGTTTTTTGCTTTGTTTTCAAAGGATTTTATCAACGTACAAATCATTTCTGTTTTAAGTATAATGATAGTTACAAGAGCGGAGAAGCAATGAGCCATTGGTTGAGCTGCCAAAATTGACCCAAACGTCAAGATGCTTCTTGAAATTACTTCCAACATACTCCAATCATTTCCATGTTCCAAAAATCCAGGCTTGTCTGCGGTCCAGCACTGTGGCGATAGCCAGTATCCAACCAATATTGGTAAACAAGGGTGCAAAAATTCGTTTGCGTAGAAAATGACCATCACGTAATACGGAATACAAACCAACACTTAGCATGACCACTCAATAATCTTAAATTTTTGTTTGCGGCTTTTGCCCAACAATTTTGATTCAGGACAACTTTCCAATGTAAGTAAAAGCATGTTCAATACTTTTATTATATGGTTCTTACGTAACGCCACAACCAAGCACAATGTTAAGCAAATGAGATTCGCTCCCATATTTGATTGGACATAAGCCATTACTACCGAATATTTGGGAATTTTTGACATAGTCCAAAATATTTGAATATAGGAAAAAATATAATAAAGCGGAACGTACGTCGTTAAAACAAAGCAAACCCGTTGGTGCTCCGGTCGTAAAGTTGCACAGTCCGAATTCCAGTCCCAAATAAATGGGGTTATTGGTATCCAGCCAGTCGTTTCAATTACAGAACGACAAATTGTTTTATATTTTTGGCCCGCCATTTTACAAATTGTTCAATAAATTATGGTTGCAGAAAAGATCAAATGAAAATACTTTTACTGCACACGGTAGTTTCAGGCAACCAGTGTAGGATAACGTGAAGTAAGGTTAAGTATACTCTAATGGTAGATTCTGTTTTTACTGGACAATTAAAATCAATACTGAAATTATTTTTTCGCGAATAAACGCCAGATTGAAGTTGTACGCGTGTATAATTATGACCTGTTTGTTTGATAATGCAATAATAAGTTTCTCTAAAAACTTTTAAAGTGCATAGCTATTAAAGTTATTCAGAGTCAGTTTGGGGTAATTATCTCAAAATTATACCATTTTTTGACATGTACGCCACATTCCACAATTATACAAACCTTTGACACGAAACTGCTAAATAAAGCTGGCAAACAACTTTTAATCTCGGTAACAAAAGAGGAAAAAGCAGGAAGCTTGAGTAATTATTATTGCTTTTGTTAAAAATATTGCAACGTATTTTGCACTTTAATTATTACATGCAGGCTACCTTGATAATACCGTTTTAGTTTGAAAGACATAACTACATATAATCATGAACATCGCCACAAAAACATAACCAGCAATGCAAGCTTGCTTTTGGTCACTTCTTCATTATTAACAACACAAAATTACTATATTGCTATTGGAGTCCTTTATTTAAGTTAGCAGCTATTAATAATTAATAATAATTAATAGGAACTGTATTTCTTCGAAAATTTGTGGCTGATTATTGCTCCATCAAGCCTACATTAGTTCATCTAAAACTTGATTCTCATTAAAAATGCGTTTCATCGATTGTTTGCTTCAATTTCATCAAATGAAGACAATTTATTATATTTCTTTTCCTGGACACAATTAAAAACTCCAAAAGCCACAGAACAGCAACAACTACAACATGTGCACAATAGCCAATTAACCAAAAGGCGCTATCGGTTTCTCTTATTAGGAAAATAATTTGTTTTGCTAAATATAATAAAATGAAGCATGCGAACAATTGGCAGGTTGTGCTTTTGTTTACTGAACTGGCGTCTGCAAATTTAAACACCGCTGCGTTTATATTTCAACAGAGGTTTGCCAATTAATACTTTGTGCAAATACAGTCTCAAAACAGACCACTAACTCATGAAAAGCCTTTAAATAACAAATGTGTTCACAACATCGCAAACACGTTGTATGACAACAATTATTCCTATTAAGAAACACTTTAATATTTAAATTAACCGACAAACGTTAATATAAATGAAATAAAATATTTTGTCGTAAAAACTGCACAGGTGTTCTTGTTAGTTGTCATAAATTTGTTTCTTGCATTTGTTTGGTGCCTGGTTATTTTTATATTATGTTAATTTAGATAAAGCTGGTAGCTTTCGAGACAGAGTATTTGTACATTTGGGTTTCACCATCATTAACACCACACTTAATGAAAATCTATTGAATTGTGGTTTTCTGGATTACTACCTTGCGATTTTAGCATGGTACTAGCAGTGTTTGGAAAAAGATAATTATCGCGACGGTAAAGATAAAGATGAACGATAAGTTATCTATTATCTTTATCTTTTATCGTTGATCAAAAATAAAAGTTATCGTTTATCTTATCTTTTATCGTTAGTGTTTTATAAAAATATCTTTGATCGTTATCTGTTAGACATTTTTGTCCAAAAATCTGAATTGTAGGTTGCAGATAGCCTTATTTAGTCCCCATGTACCATCAGAAGAACATTGTTACAAACAAATCACTAAAAGTTGACCAAAGTTCGAGAAGTTTTTATCTTTTATCATTATCTTTATCGTTCTGATTGGGAGAAAAATATCTTTATCGTTATCTTTTATCGTTAGGATATCTGACAATTTATCTTTCATCGTCATCTTTATCGTTGAGGAGAAGGTAACTTATCTTTTATCTTTATCTTTTATCGTCGAATTTTCGATTTTCCAAATACTGGGTATTAGGAACGGCTGTGTCGTCTGTCCGACCGTCCGTCTGTCTGTCCGTCTTTCCGCACGATAACACAAGAACGGTTAGAGGTATTCGAAAAATGTATTCAACAATCGCTTCCTATAGGCCAAATGCATGATTTTATTGATTTTGATCGCTACAAGGTCAACAGCAACCGTTAGAGACAGCTAAGATTTCGAAATTTTTGCATAACGCTATGTTGTTTGTGGGGTGTCATTCGAAAGGATATTTTGAATTTAGTAACATTCAAATAAAATTTCAAAAGACTACGTCACCGTTAAACTGCAATTCGATTTCAAATTTTTATTTTCGTCATTTTTGCCATTAGATATAGCTTGTGGGCAGCCCGAAGATTCCTCCCGGAAAATTCCTCCCACAAAGATTCGTCACCAAAGATTCCTCCCACGAAGATTCCTCCCCAAAGATTCGTCCTCAAAGATTCCTCCCGCGAATATTCCTCCCTACGAAAATTCCTCCCTAAGAAAATTCCTCGCCCGGAGATTCCTCCCACGAAAATTTCTCCCTACAAAAATTCCTCCCTACGAAAATTCCTCCCGCGAAAACTTCTACCCACAAAAATCACTCCTTCGAAAATCATTGTTAGTTAGAATGGTATGAACTAAAGTCTGTGCAAAAATTAAAATTATTATGTTATGTGGGTCTTTACACCCTTTTACTTTTTACTTGTTTTGGGGTAGTTTTCGATAAAAGTTTCCTGAGTCAGTCGACATTGTACAAAAAACTACAAAAGATGCATGGGAAACATTTTTCCCAGTCAATACATAACTCTTAGCTCATGTTACACGATTTCGACCAGATACACATTTTTTCTCTTCTTTCTTTAAAACATAAATACAAAGTCTAAATCATGTTTTTTTTTGTTTTAAATAAATCTTAATTTACTAAGTCAGGACTAGATACATATTTCCCTCGTATTTCCATGAAACTATAGCACAAAGTCAAGTGTTTTAATGATATTTTGGATTCAATAAAGATTTATTTACAAAATCAGGACTAGATACATATTTTTTTCTCGTATTTCTATAAAGCTATAGCACAAAGTCAAGTTTTAAATTATGCTTATTTGATTTTAGTAAAGATTAATTTACGAAGTCAGGACTAGATACATACTTTCCGCGTATTTCTATAAATCTATAGCGCAGAGTCAAGTTTTTTATATGATTTTTTGATTTCAATAAAGCTTAATTTACAAAGTTTGAAGTTATCAGTTCTGTTCAAAATAAAAGTATGATAATAGTTTATAAAAAACAAGAAAAATCGTATCTAATCGTATCTATGTTAACTAAGTTTTAAATTATGGTGACATTGAACATTAGCTTTATTGAAAACAAAAACCATGCCTCTGTGTTATAGCTTTATAGAAATACGAGGGAAATAGGTACCTAGTGCTAACTTTGTAAATCAGCTTTATTGAAAACAAAAAACCATATGAAACTTAGCATATATGATATAGAATTTTGCTTTGCTTTATGCTAAAGCAATGTTGAAAAATGATTTTAAAAATAATGTACCTAGTCGTAAATATGTACATTAAGCTTTTTTGAAAACAAAAATCATATGATTTAGACTTTATGCTTATAGTGTTAAAAAAATAATTGCCATTCGAAATTCGAGACGCCATTGGTTACAACAAGTCCAAGTCCAAGTCAAGTTAGTGTAGCAGTTTTTGTGGGAGGAATCTTTGCGGGAGGAATTTTCGTAGGGAGGAATTTTTGTAGGGAGAAATATTGGCGGGAGGAATCTTCGGGGAAGAATGTCCGTGGGAGGAATTTTCTGGGAGGAATCTTAGCGGGTCCTAGCTGGTGGGGTATCATTCAAACGGAAATTCAACGCGGAGTAAAATGAAATACAAATTCACCGGTAAATAGAAATACGATTTAAAAACTCTGTTTGCCTTATTTTACATTCAAATATAGCTTGTGGGGTGCCGTTTGCACATTGCCATTGTAAGGAAACTAATGGATTTTATTCACTATAGTTAGTAAGTAAATTTATAAAAAGATTAGTGACTGCTATTTGACCTTAACATTAGAAAAGATCGAATGAACATCAAAATTTTTCTTAAATTTTGAAAACAAAAACGAATTAAGACTATTAAATATTAGTTATTATATTGAGTGACTTGCGATTGAATTAAAAATGAATTAGTTTCAAATATATTGTAGAAGGATAAAAAAATAACCTAATTGATTGACTTCTCACTTGTCACTAATAAAATGAATTAAAATTAAAATATAAAATGTTTGCACAAGTAATGTAGAAGTTACTGCAGAGTAGCTAAATTTTTTTATGTCATCTCTCTGGTTCATGGTATTTATCATTTTAAGAACAAGTAATCTAATATCAACACAAATACGGTTTCTGAAACTGAAATATATTTTTATATATTTATTAGGAAAGTACATAACAAAAAATTGTTGTCATTTAGTACGGCAAAACACATGCATCATAAAGTTGTGATGCTAGATAAGCTATTTTAATTACACAATTTTTATTATAAATGTTTATTTACAGTACACTTTTAATAGTTTAAATTAAGTATTCTTAATTATAAGTCATTTAGAATGAATAAAACAAACGCGTAAATATGCATGTACTCAATATATTGTAAAAATTATATTCCAGAATATGCTTTGGATTTCAAACTTTATGGAATTATGAATTATGTAGAAACATTTATATCTAAATAAATCATCGTTTTTATAAAGTTATTGCACAAATTACCAATTGACAATACGCTGGACTTATAAGTAATCAATGCTGTGATTTTAAAACCTAGTTATTATACCAAATTTTAGCATCGTTTACGATTTTGATTGGGCATACTTTATGAGTTTTGAACATACGCGGTTTCAGTTAATATGACGTTTTAAATTCCATAAAGAACTTCTTTTTGCAATGTGCACAAGAGAATATTTTTTCCTTGGTGTGGTAGCGTGTGATGTGGTAATGTTTGAGACAATTGATTGAATTCTTTTCCACACAAATCACTAGAAAAGGGCATTTCCTTCGTCAGTGATCTAATGTGTCCCCGTAGAACCAACGGAGTAAGAAATCTCTTTTCACAGAAAACACAGACAAATTCCGTTCACGAATTAGTTCTATTAAAGGATGTTTTGTGTTCAAATGATAAAATAATCCTGACCGACTTTCAAACATTTTATTACATTTTATGCATTTATGTATTGAACCATTGCCATGCTTCCGGTTATGATCTTTCCATGATTTCAAACTCCGGCAGCTAAAACGACACTGAGAACATTTGAATTGATTTACCTTACGATGAGTGATTTCATGTTCCAATAAATAAGAAGGCTGTTTGAAGGACTTTCCACATATTTTACACTTATGAGGTTTTTCTTGAGTATGAATCAATTTGATGTGCTGGCGAACTACAAATTCTGCCCAAAATCTTTTATCGCATAAATGACAGTGATGGTTTAGCTCTTCATATCCAAGATGAGACTTCCGGTGTTCCCTGAGACGGGAATCCAAAAAATGCGGCTTTTCACAAATATCACAAAAGCACATACTTTCTCCAACATGTCCTCGCACATGATTCTCAAAATTTAAGTTTGTTTTAAATATTTTGACACAAAATATACAAGAGAACCGAGTTCTCTTATGTTCAGTTTCAAATTGCATGTCTCTTCCTGACTGGGTTAAATAAGTTGAGTCACAGCATTTGCAAGGAAACTTTTCCTGTTCTTGTCTAAAATTGCAAATAAATACAAATTTTCATAACCAAAATAATTTTATGTTAATGACACTACAAAATCAAAAGCTCAGTGGCATCTACATAACCTACTAACCTTTGTGTATTTCTGAATGGTTTTTTAATCCGTATCTTGTCTTTGACCTTAACTGACATTCAGAGCAGCCGTATTCTCTAATCTTCTCTTGACCCATGGCTGAGTTGATGGATTTTCAATGAATAGTTATTTGCGGATCAGATACAACTGAGAAGTGATATGAGTTTTCACAAATACAATCTTATTGGTGTTTTTTTATTTGAATGTTGCTAAAAATTTGTAGCGTACATATTACAGTTTTTATTATGCGACTGATTTGAATTATTATGCAGTTTTATGAGTTAAAGTTTTCTTTAACTCAAATGAGTTTTAACAATATTTTCAGCGAAGTAGATTAACCAATTTTTCTTTTTATAATATTAAAAGATAATGTAGAGGATAGTTTGTTGAGTTTCACTGTGTTGTTTGTAATTATTTATAATCACTTATAATTTTATTTTTAAATGATACTTAAGTTTGATTAAAAAAGTGGGTTTTAATAGGTAAGCATGCATGAGTTTGTTTACTAAAATATTATTATAAAGCAAACAGGTGTTCAGCTCTCCAAAAAAGCCAGTTTACTCAATGTTGTTTCTTTCATGGTCAAACCGGCTTATGGGCAGGACAGAAAACCAGCCCAATTGCTCCGGAATATGAGAAGATGAAGATGATGCAAGCCACAAATTCTGCTACCACCCTGTTTGTCCTTCTATGCTTTTACCTTTTCTCGTTTATGCTCACAAGAAACTTATTGCGATGGTTCATACAATATGCAGCCACTTTTCATTATTTCTAATCTTTAAACTTGTTGGATGCTCAATGTGAAAGGTCTCTGAAATTAAAAAATCATAAAATTGAATATTAAGGTAACTTAAACGCGTTGTATAGTTTCAGGTATTTGTGTAACCAATGGTCATCTGCTTGTGTTAGCATTTTCAATAAAAATAAGTGGGTATTTTTAGTTTGTGTTTTTTTGAATGATTTTTATTGTCGAGATGCAGGATCATCAGAAAGTTCATGCAAAGACAAAACCACATTTTTGTGGAATTTGTGGAGAAAGTTACACTGAAAAACAGAATATAAGAAGACAATTGAATGAAACAACAAACCAGAGAAACTCTTTTTAATTGTAATTTATGCTCAGAAGGATTCCATCGTAAGGATTATCTGAAAATGCATAAAAGGAAGATCTATAATTATAACAAGTAGTTTTACTGAGAAATTTTCGTTAATTGAGTGCAGAATGTAGTTAAGTAGATTCATGTGATTACTGTAAGATATTTAAAAGATGTTAGCATTAAATTTTGTAATCTCTGAATTTGTTCTAGTTATTACAATTAAGCACCATAAAACCAAATTAGCATACATAATTAAATACTACTTTGTGAAAATATTTGCTATGTATTGTGAATTTTCAACAAATTTATATAAACTCTTATAAACCTGTATTAAATCAGTCTATATTCCCGCAAATAATTTAAACGTAACAAGGTAACGCAGGTAAGCAATTTTAACTTTTAGTTGCATTTTTGTTTTTCATCTCATACCGTTTTCTTATAAATCTTAGCAATTTATCAGACAAATCCACTTCCACAGTTCCGAGACTATTCTCTCCACAAATTATCTCCCTCAGTGACTTTTGTGGTCCAAATACCAGACTGGTAGAATGTCGCCGTACTCAATCCTTTGATGACTTCAAGCAATTGGTCGTCTTGATTTTTGTCACAAGGGCAAAAGTTCCAATGATTAATTTTCAGGTACTCAACTTTCGGAAGATAGCACTATATGGCATCATAGAAATTGCAACAGCCGTAAACACTATGCACTTCAATCGACAGAATTTTTACTGCTTTATTCAGCTCCGTTTTAGGTAAATATAATCGGTAAATATTTACATTGAACGTACAACGTAGAGTTTTGTTTTATGAATGACCTGATGAGAAAAACATTTCATTAAAGTAGTATCTTTAAACTTTTGATAAAATCACGTATTGGTAGGTTTTGTTTCACAATTCAATGTTTACGTTAAATAAAATGATGCATTTAATAAAGTTTATGGAAGATTAAAAACAAATAAATATTGCAATTTCTTGCTTCTATGGATTTTTGTTCAACTTTTATGTGACAACGATAACAACAATCAGTAATGGCTTGAACCCGTTAATCTAACAATTACATAATATTATCTTAATGGCTACAAACAATTTTTAAGCAAATATAGGTGTAACTTACCGTACAATTCAGTTGAATATGCAATAAGGATCATTTAGGTAAATCATTGATAATAAAATGCTTTTATAGAAGGCTTACAATGGATGATTTACATGTTTTAGGAAACAATTTTAATGGAATTTACGAAGAAAACTAATAAAATCGTATTTTCTATCTGTTGATTTGAATAATTTCCAAAATATAAAAAAATATCACATAAACCAAAATACTACAAACAACTGTTTGCAAAAATTTTAAAATCCATTTAAGACTTTTATTCAAATTTTGACACTTCTACTATTTCTAAGAACCAAGCAACATCTTGGCATGATCTTAGTGTTTAGAAAATAAATTATTCCTTGATTTGTGTACGATTAAATTTCTAAAAAATAGCACAAGCACATTATGTCAATCTAAGTGTTTGATTTATTAATTGTATTACATTAGCATTCAGGCACTTATGATTTTGATTTAAAATCGGCAATATGTTTCTACTCTTTATCAATGTACAAGCTTAAAATGTACTCATAAATTAATCAGCTCCTTATTGCAAATTGGACGTGTTTGTACATTTTCACCTGTGTGAGCTCTCAAATGACGATTTCGTTCAGACGAAGAGGCATATTCTTTGCCACAAAGCTTGCAATCGTATGGTTTTTCTCCAAAATGTGACAGAATGTTGGGTGAAAGTAGACTATGGTCAATAATATTTTTCTCACAAAAAACACATTGCACTGCTTTCTGTTTGATCCTATATTCAGGGGTCAACTTTGGATGTTTTCCAAGAGCACACTTCCCTAAAACTTCTTTTGAACAAACAAGGCACTCATGAGGACCTTCATTAACTTTAAAAATTTTAATGTGTTGTTTCAATATGTAATGTTGCGATATTTAACGTATTATATAACCAAATAGAGTCACTACTTTTAAATACAACTGTATCTATAATCTATCTGCACCTACCTATTAATTCTTCATTTCAGTTCAACTAAAACTCAACACCAAACTTTAAAATGTCTAATTTATGTTTGCAGTAACTACTAATTTTCAAAAACATTTACAAGATGCTATCGAAATGTTAGTACTTGCTTAATATATAATGATGTTACGTTCTACACAAAAGTTTTTTCACTTTCATAGCCAAGTTGTTATTACAAAACGCTTATTTTTGTTTGAAACGGTTGAATGAAAATATTTTATCGAGTGAAATAGATTAAAGCAGCCATTTAAATGATAACATCTTCGTAATAATAAAGCTTTCGAGAATATATTTAAAAAATAAACATCGAGTACCAGGTTGCTTTTAAGGTAAGAATTTGAATGAAATGTAATAGTACATCGGTTTTTACTACCTTTCAAAACCAAATTACATAGCATCAGATACACTGTTTGAAATGAGCTGTCTTGCAAAAAATAATTCCAGGTCACATAATAGCAATGTATTTAATGGCACGTTTGTTCTTTATTTCAAGGTTTTGTTTCATTTTTATCTGAATACGCATTTATTCATATTTATCTCTTCTTAACGTACTACGACATTTTCAGAGTTGGCTAGTTTATCGTGCAGAAAACCAAGTAAATTATAAATATATTTTTAAACTTTCTACAGCATAATGGATTTGCAAAAATCGTCCGCTGTATTAATATTGTTTTTGTTCAAATTTACTTGCAACAATGTATCAGCTTCTATAGAAGAAAATTATTTCAA
>JAQFYG010000980.1:0-22278 GCA_034694325.1 Entomobrya corticalis
TTGAGCTCTACCTGATGGACTGTTGTATGTGTTCAGTAACTTCAGTATGCATGTGATTTGGAATTCATTTTTAAAAGAAAAAATGGGAATGCATAAAAAAGCTGTTATAGCGAGCGGGCGCTGTTTTCCAATACAAGTACTTCGCCGAGAACATTCTACATAATATTGTCTTTGGTCTGACAAAGATCAAGATAAGAGGATTATCGTTGGTCGGCAGAAGTTCAGGCGCTAATATACACATATTCCAGTTAAAAACCAGCGGATCTACAGTAAGTCTATGTGGAGATACAATATAATAACGATTATCATATTTTAGTTGCAAATGAGTAGAAACTGAAAAGCGGCAGAAGACGACAATTCATTAAATAAAACCCACAGTAACGTTTTGTACATTTTTGGTTTAACTAAAGAATTTTTGGCAAATCGTAAGTGATATTTATCATTAAATAAATTGGTTACACTCCAGCAAAGTGTTTTTAAAAAGAGTTGGCAATTACATTAAAAATATTAATATTTACGTTTATGTTCTCTTTCGTTATTAGCTGCAGATATAATTTTTGAATTGTCGCTCCTAAATTGTTCAGTTAACTTCAGTTAAAAAATATTGAATGACCATCAATATAAAGGATTTGCTCCATTCAGCTGGCCCACTAAAATATCGGATATACATATGCCTTTTTCATGTTACGCAGCCCATCATTATTTTACGCTGCTAGTGACTAGAAGAAATTATCATTTTTGATGTAGTCTCTCCGGGAAATTTTTCAAAAAGAAGACGCGTGCCTGCTTCTTAGGATTTTCTGTTGCTGATAATGCTCTTTTTGATAGCAAAAAGGTACAGAGGCAATACAGCAGATAGAGAAATAACAAGCAACAAAATATCTTTCCCCTCGAATAAATCAATGAAGATTGATGAGCCCTCTTCTCTCACTTTCAGTTTCTTTTAGTCTATTTTATATTGATAGCTGGTTACTAACCAAAACTACTGAACTTGAAAGTTGCTGATTTCCCCTCGTTTTCCCTGAAGAGAAGCGATACTTTTCCTTTATGATCGGTTTGACTTTGACTTTGATTCATAAAGATCGTAATTTGATTCACTGACTAAAGACGTAACAGTATATTATAGTATATATGTTTTATAGTGTAGTGCCGAAAAAAGAGTAAGAAGTGGAAGAAAAAAAGAAGATAAAAGATGTTGAAAAGGATGATAATATTAGTAATGATGATGTAATAATGTCGAGTGATAATAATGGGATAAGTTTTTGTGGCATTGGGGTGGTCTCATCTCGTAAGTGATGGCAGTAAATGTTCAAATTCGCTATATCGGCAGTATTCTTAAATGTTATTTATTGCCTAAATAAAATGTGGTTACGTTTAGTAAAGAATTATAAATATAAATGTGAGCTTCCGATGTGTTTGTGATGATTAATGAGAAAAACAAGTTGGAATGATAATTTTGATTTGTATTGTCAATTTTAATAAAATATGTTCTGAAGATGTAATTGAGTCGTTAGAAATAATGGTGATAATCACCAAGAAAAAATTTGTGATTAGTTATATATCTTAAGCTTCCTAACTTATTGAATTCATTTGGTTTTGTCCCGTTAAAAGCAATAATTTTTTCAAGATGAAAATCAGGAATAAATTCAGATGATGTTCATTTGTATATTAGGTCCTTTAGAGATAGCAGCGGAATTGCTGCATGTTGACTTAAAAGTAAAAATAAGGAATCCAAGATCCAGTAGCGAACCAACAAAATGAAGCAATTTTTTATTCTGTTTAAGTTTAGTAAAACATAGTTAACATTTAACCACATTATTAAAAATATTTTTAATGTCATAAGTTCAAAGAGGTTTTCTGGTCGTTTGTAATTTTCTTAAAGCACGTCAGTCTGAACTACTAAATCAAGTAAAGTAACATAATTGTCACCTTTGTTTTAGGATGAGGCGTGAAGTACAGTGAATTTCTGAAACGCTATGGAAGCAGTTGCCAGCACAAAAAAGAAAATCATAAAATAGTCCTTACATTTCGACATGAACACAAAATTGACATGAACGGCAACAACAAAAATGAACATTTAGGCCCAAGTTAATTTTACTAGTTCTTGGTTTGATGTCATGTCACCAACAAAACCAAAAAAATGGAAAAATCGTCAGATTAAAACCTTATTTTGGTCAATAAGCACTACTTTTTAAATAGGTCAATAGAATAACGGTTAGTTTTTAAAATCTCCTTTTTACACTTTTCACATAAAATTAGATTGTATTTTTATTTATAAATTTGCTTCTGAGTGCTGCTAAAAGCCAAATATAAATGTAAATATACTAAAGGCCCATCGGGAGGGAGGGATGATGGGGAGATACTTATCTCCATTAACATTATAGATAGTACTTCCAGCTTCCAAAATATTTTCAGGGTTTCATACTTTAAACACGACGAGTTTGCAATGCTCCAAACATTTCTACATCTAGTTTACTGGAAAACTGGGAAATAAAATAGGAAACTATAAAAATAATGTTAATAAAAACTAGAGAACACAGTGGAAATGGATACACGTTTTGCTCTAATGTATAGTGCATTAGTTTAAAATGGTGCTTGTTTATTTTCAAAATGGGACATATTAAATTGAAATGATGGTGTTGATGACACTGTTGGCCTTATTTTTACAGTACGCTAATATCCTAACAACTGAAATATTTCGTGTGTTCGCTGAGTAAAAGTAAACAACAAAATGAAGCAAAGAAAATAGCAAAAATGGAATTTCCTCTTTCATAGTTTTATGGATCAATAAAATTCTAAAAATGCAAGGCTGCTTCAAAAGTACTTTATAACTTACTTTAAATTACCAAACTCACTGCTTCAGTTATTTAATTTGACACTGGTTTAAAAAACATTGATAAAATAAGATAAACAAACTATTTTGTAAAATAAATTTTGCTTAGCTTGTTCATTTGTTTTTATTTTTGCAAACAGGATTTATTGCTATTAATTCTTGGCTTTATTAATGTTTCACATATCACAAAGAGAGCTCACTGAGCTATAAATTTATATATAACTATGTAATCTTTCATATATCTACCAACTAATAGTAGCAAAGCGTCAGACTATTAGCCATATTGACGTTGAGCTCTAGCGTAAATTATGATAGTACTGTAAGTAGTAAAGTTATTTTCATTTTAAAAATGTAACGATAATGATGATTTTTTCTTATGAATATCGGAGAGGTTTATAATGCATTTATATATTATTTGTACCGTTCCACTGACTCAGAATTCAGGATATGTTGTACTTTCCTTTAAATACTGTCACTTCTAAAACCTTACTTTCAAAAATTTCATCTACGCCAAATACTTTCCCTGTACTCCCATTTTATTATTGAATTATGGCCAGTCACGTTTTGAATCTTCTCCTCAATCAAAAAACTATTTTGTGTTTTTACCACATTTCCCACAAAATATACTTATTTGCCCACTTCTGAGGTTTTGGAACTGAAACTAGAATCAGTAAAACTTGTTGTTCTTCTACAGCACGTGATCCTAGTCAATTCACATCCACTCAATTTAAGAAAAAACTTTCTTTTGTTCAGATTGGGGAAGTTTGGAGCACTATCATCATATCTACTGAAAAGAGGAAAAAATTAGGAAAGTTGAAAAGAAAACGTTTCTTTCCTGGATACTTTTGCTATCCTCCTGGAGTTATTTAAAAGCTTACTGGTGGTCATCCGCTGTGCGTAACGTTGTTAACATCTTTTTATCTAGGGTTCTGTCAAACCGTAGAACTCAATTTTATACGATATGAATACATGGATGGTTAGTTATTTTATAACTTATCAATGAAGTGCGTATTTTTCCATCTTCACAAGCTTTCCAGGATTTCTCAGTCAACATGTTTTACATAATATAATAAAGTAAAGTAGAAAGATGCAAAACAAAAATGTAATGTTACCAGTAAAGCAAATGTTACTTTGCAGTTTTTATGGGGATAAACCAACTAACTTTGATAAAAAAGGAGCTGAACCAAAAGAATAATATATGCCAAACGTAATGTAAAACGAAAAATGTACTGCCAAAAATGAACGCCATTAGAAGATTCGTTTTACGTTTTTAATAAACTTTAGAGCAGGTAATGCTTGCGCTTAGTAAAAGTAAAATCAAGACGGTCTACGAAATGTGAAATACAAACGAAATATTGGTTGTCTCAGAAGCATAATTAATATCCCACGCATTTTTCAGTTTGTATTTAAAAAATACATAAAAATTTAATGGTATTTACTTTGAGCAATAAGCCTTTTAAATAATAGATGTAGTATCTAAAGTACTGGTCTAATAGATTTAAATAACAGCATTCTTGATCATAATGTATTGACAATAAATATCCTGTTTTTACACTGTAAGTAACATTGCACAAATATAATAATGGTACTTTGGGATTATATTACAATTAAAGATCAGCAAGTTAAGTTGTGAATTTAATGCAGATTTTTAGCTCTTTTATAGATGACAAAATAATATTCCTGTAAGTAAGTCATTGTCGACAATCATCAACTATTTGGACTTAAAAAATGGAAATATTTGCGTAAATTCAGTTGGTATAATATTTATCTGTCGAATAATACAATATTGTCTCGAAAACTAATAATAACTAGCGAATTAAAAACATATATAATATTAGTCTGTCTATGTCTTTTTGGCAAGCTATTTCAATTTTCCACTGAGGATGTCACCGATCTACTGTGTTGGAAGTAGCCGAAACAGTTAAAAATAAATACTTATTGTTGCATTAGTAGCAAACAAAAACCTAATACAATCTAATTAACAATGATAAATCAATACATACTGTCTTTTAGAGAAGTAGCACCACATCGTTAAAATTTACGTCGCAATTGTTGTGGTGAAAAAGTCATAAAGTACTTGCCATTAGATTCTCATTAGATGCTCAAACCAGAAGTTACGACAGAAAAAGTGAAAAGCCTATTAGAATTCCTCAAACAAAACAGAATGTCGGTTTAATAAATAGTATAATAGTTTGTCAGTAGAGAAGAACACGTTACTTTGTCAAGTATATAATGGAGGAATAGTCAACAATAATAATTTTGCACTTGCTGGATTTTATAACTTTCATTTCATAACAAGTTAGGCAATTACAAACAAAACTAACTAAACACTTCTAGTTAAAGGAAGTTTAAAAAAACAAGTCCAGGACTATTTGGTACATAGAAAAGAGAGCATTGATTATATATTTTGGTAGTCTTGTTAGATTTGCTGGTGTTAAAAAATAGGGAATGAAAAACAATAAGATATAAGCTGTTTACACATTTTTAAATTGATAATCATTTGGTAACTTTTGAGTACATTTATTAGGTATCAACTTTGATTAATGTTTCAGTAAGTAAAATGAATTTTATTAAATTGCAATTTTATAAAATATTTGCGTAACAATATGTTTTATAGGATGCACTACCTGGTTTTAACAACAAGTACGACGCCGCTTGTCAAAAATACTAATAAAGTTTACACAGTTAACTTGATAAGATACAATAGTCAAGGAACGCCTAAGCGGTAAATGAACTAGTACCATTATTATTATCCTGTCATTTGATTCAATCTCAAAAAATTTATCACACATAATGACTGAAATGGCCTATCAGTTAAAACGCAACATAAGTAGTTTAATGTTAAGCAATGCCATAAAATAGAAAATAAATCGTAATAGGTTGCGCTTAGTACACCCATGGATGCTCCTTATTTTAAAGTTTCTTAACAAATCGTTAAAGAAATATATCGGCAGTTTCAAAAGATTATCAATTTAAATGTATGGACATAATACACCAAATGTTTGCACAAACTGTGGCCTACATTTACCACAGCATATTTTACGTGTTTATATTTAGTAGTATCATTTTAATTACTAATATTTTTTTACAAAACAGTAATAAATGATTAAATTGAAGATGCTAATTGTCATATGGTAAATAGTGCTTTCCTATCGATAACTGACAAGTTGTTATGATGATTATGCCCGAATGCACCTAAATGTAATGCACCAAGTAATTTACCGTTAGATTTCCGTTGGTCACGGGTCGGGAAACACGATAGGTACCACACACACTCAACTGGATTCACGCTACAGCTGGCAGGATACAGGTCACACATTGGGATGTTAATTGTTGCACCAATTAATGTTATAATGCCCGCTCGCAATGTACAAGGGTAAATGATGTGAACGCAGGTAGTAACACAGTTAGCAGTTAATTTAGGTAGTGAAATTATAGGCACTTTATTTACTGAGCTGATAGATCAGTAGTACACGTATATTTTAATATATTTATATATTTAATCATGAAGTAGTTTAACTTTAACTTTACTAACAATTACTATTTAATTCCCTGTGGAATTTTCCTATCCTCTTTCCTTCCTCTTGCCAACTCATCACTCAACAACAAATAATAATCTTAGGCTTCTGTCATCTTCTGTCATCTTCTAATGCTCAATTAAACTTTACCAAATTACATGTACAAAGTAAATGGGAAAAAACATGTAGTTTGTACCATCCACCATTCCCTATTTTCTGAGTGGGCTTGGGTGGGTGCTCGATGGCCCTTGTGTTGTGTGCATATAACATGCATTCCTGACATAATACAAGGAAAGGAACACGCTTAGAAACAAACAAACCCGTATACTGTATCCAAAAAAATGAGTTCATCTTTCAATTCAATTCATCTTGAAGCCGTTTCAATTTAAATGCTCCCATTATGCGTCAATACAAGAACTCTAATTTATTTACTCTTTTTTGTATCTCTATCTGGAACTATAAACCAACTTAAATATACTGCCGCTTTTGGAATTATGTCACGTGTCACGTTAGTCTCAGTGAAAAATACTGCCATTAATATTTCTTACTATCCCATTTGCGTAGATAAAAGGACAGGCTGGCAGTGATATTGTCAGTTCGGATTAAATTGCACGAAAATACAATAAAAAATAAATTGCTCATTTCCATTCCTAGCAGTTATTTTGTTTATCTTTTTTAACTCATAGAGTGTAATCTAAATGCCATAATAGCCTTATTTACTCAATATTTTATATCTGTAGTAACATATTCTTAATACTAGTTTCATAATACATTGCGTTAAATTTTGTGAACTTACTGCTTATTATATCAGAGAGTAATTTGCATCTCCAAAGTCATATTAATATAATTTATTCGCTTTTAAATGTTGATACTTAACTTTGGATGGGTCATTCAAACTATATCTTTATAAAACCATTCAACAAACTTTTTCTCTTTATTTATATTCTTATATCCAGTGCCATCAAGTCAATAAGTATGAATCCAGAATAAGTATGAATAAAGTTGAATTGAATTGAATAAGCGACTGTGTTAGCTTATTAGCCCAGATCATTGTCCGCCCAAACCGTCCCTTTTTGAAAACAATAGGAACAATGAAAAGGATCAAAAACCAAAAACATCATACTTTGTGTGGCGTTGACCGCCCGGTTGAAAATATGCATAAATACATACGCGGATATTAAAAATTGTATGCAGGCTGGCTGTATAAAGCACTACAAGATATTATCTTGCAAAATATACTCCATCTTTGCTATGAATCTAAAACTAAACTAAATATTTGAATAAGTAACAAGTACAAAACTTCTACATTTCATGTCAAGTCTAAAATCATGATTTTGCATAGAACACGAGAAATGACAAAAATGCATGTTCTCGTATAAACGTAAATTTGCAAAGATTCAAATGGTCTTAAATGAAATATATTGCTTGTATATGTAAATATTTTGTCTAAAAACTTCAACGAACTGCCATATACACGAATTAAATGAATGATCAGATGAGAAGTGCCATTGTGTATAAGACAAAAATGCAACTACGTAGGTAATTATATTTTTTGTTCAAAAGCCAACTACATCTGTCCGTATTTATATTTATTAATTTATAAAACACCGACTAATTGATTTTGAGATTTTGAAAACTGTAGAGTGATTGACTGTAGCATTCAACATGGCAGAAATTCATCCAATTTACAAAGACCATGACTGTGTTAAATTTTTGTTAGGAAAACGAAATGTAGTATTACTTATTTATCAAAGTTATATTTACAAGCGTTTTAATGGCCACTTCCCAAAGACCAGTTGGAAATGTATAGAAGGATGTCCAGCAGCAGTCCAAATTTGATCTCATATCAGAAAGTCCGTCTCAAAGATCAAAATATCGTAACGTAGACGAAGCTATTAGGGTCTCCAAAAGTAATTAAAGAAGTGGTGCCGTTCCCATGTTGAGATATTTAGACTCTGTTAGCATCACGCTTAAACTGGAATAAATTTTGTTTTATCTTTTGTTAATTGTTTACCTAATATCTGACTTGGTATATTTATTCGCAAAAAAATAAAAACCAAAGAATTTGTATATACATTATGTAATATATGAAAACTTTTTTAATGTCATAATTTGTATGAAAATTTCCATTACTTTATTTTTAGAAAACTCGGCGGCATACGCCAGCGGTCATTTTGACCTTTTTATAATCCTTTATTTCTAATCTTAAGTACCTATTGTTTTCAAAAGGGTTAAAGTTTGGGCGGTCAAGTCCCTGGCGTTTAAGTGAATACCACCGAATAAGCAATTGCTTCAAATCTCATATAGCTACTTTAGTAAAAGTAAAAATGTTGGGGAAAGCTCTTCTAAAGAAACCTTTATTACTAAATGTAAATAAAAAATAAGATAAACCACATATGAAGATGAAATACTCACAATATATATAAATCTTTGCTGAACTTACAGACTCTGTTTGTTAGTCAACAAAACTCCCTGTAAATGCATATATAAATGCATTTTCATAAAGTGCAATTAAAAATAGTTGCAAATACAATGATAAAACTATAACTGTGTTGAAAAGAATCATGTCAAAACTCAACCAGATTCGTTTTTTTAAATATCAGCTTTGACGCCGATTGTATCTTTTATAAGAACGTCCTGTACTCACACCATAAGCAGGTGATCAACGTGGGAAAGAAAAAGTATAATAGTTCAATTATGGATCGTTAGTAGTAGTCGCAAAATTGTTGGTGAGTTATCGGCTCGGGATTCTTTAATAGAATTTTCATATATCATCAAATTGTAAGTTACTAAAATTACGAAATTGCAAATTAGTCCAATAAAAGCAAGCTCTTAAGACTCTTGAATAAGGTTTTCTTTAAAAAAATATTATTAATTGTCTTTCGTCTTTTCGCACTTTACCTTATCACAATAAATCAACTTCATCATTTTGAAATTTTATGGCATGCCAAAGTGTGACAGATTTTATCAAGTATACTAATAATATATTTTTTTCATTTTTATAATATAAGTATTTTATTGTGTTACTGTCACCTACCATTAATCTTTTCACCTTGCTTCTTTGACTTCAATTCTTGACTAAATATCTTTTCATAATTTGGTAGATTGAATAAATTCAATGCCAATAAAATCACAGTTTTCGGGAGAGTTAACAAATCATCGTTTTCACTTTCGATAAAATTTCGTAGTTTTCATATTTGTTCAGTCATTCTTACTACTTCGAAAGTTGCTTGATTTGTTTGAACTTTAATAAGGAAGCCATTTATCACCGATTTTCAACACATACGACTTTTCCCCTCTTAGAAGCCTTTTCAGCTAAATAAACAATTTTATCTAGAAAAGCGCTTATACTTGTCTCTACATATATTTGTATGAGAAAAATCAATAAACTGTCAGGTTGATGCTATTTTTCACACATCTTCTTGAGCGACTCTGTTTTAAAAGCATTTTTCCAAAATGTGTATTCAATCCATCGTAAAATTTTTTATTTTTGTCTCAGTTGTCTTTTTTTCCCTTCTATTCTCTACTTTACAGTCTCCATTTGTTTTATATCCTTTTGTTATTTTTAGCATTACCAGCAAGTTAAAATTACTTTTTGATTTTTTTGAGTGCCTTCTTTCTCCAACTTTCACTTTCACAGCAGCTATGTTCTTTTTTGCTACATATATTGCTAGCCATTTATGCCCAGTCAATAAGACAAAGGAAGTAAAGGGCACGCGTGACATAAGAAACTCATTTTTAAAAACTATTCTAAGGATTAACCGAAAATTACTAGATCTCCAGCATATCACATCCTTACACCACTAAAAAGAACTTATAAGTTTCCGTTATACTCCAAATTACTGCTTAAGCGTTTATCTTTATCAGTTAGTGAAATCTTCCATCATGGGAGATTTTATTTAGGGAAAAAATAATTATTGTTACTATATAGCTTGCATGTCTAACCTAAAAGCATAGCCCGAGACTGGACAAGCGTTCTAAATATTTTCTTCTAAAATACTTACATTATTATAATGAACTTTTCCGGTGAACTCTATGTAATAATATACTTTTCATTACAACAAGTAATTGTGGCTGTATCCCTTCTGAAATCTTTTTGCTGAATCCCTGTATTAAGTACTTTTGACTAAATTGAAAATGCTGGGCATGTTGTGTCATCGATTCACTCATTTAGGCCAAAAAGGCAAATGAACAAATGCAATGCAATTTACAGTCCATGCTCAGACAAACCAGCCAGGTTTGGAAGTTTATTTTTATTTTTGCAGATATAACTGCCGATGAGTTATAGAATAGAGTCCAAAACTGCTTTCAGCCTTTCTTTCAACAGAAATTATTAACACCAACAGGTCGTTCTAATAGAAGAACAAAGCTTATACAAATTCGATTGTATAAAATCATTCAAATACTGAAAATCATTCAAATAAAAATAGTTTAAACATCTTAATCTTCTAAATATGGAGACTCTCGTATTTATAGAATGATACGAGTAAGCTTGAAAATATATTTTTAAAAGTCCAAATAATCTGCTTTCTCCACAAAATAGTGACTTTGTGTTGTAGTTAGTCATGTGCTTTTTTTCACAAATTGAATTAAACAAAATGCAGCAAAATATCGTTTCTAATCCATTTAAAACAAAACGAACCAATTCAAATATCTTCTCCAATACAGTACCTATTTTCTTATCACCTTGTCTTCTTCTTTTTCTTTTCTGCCCCCATTTAAAATCTGGTCTTCATCATTTTTGTGGAGTTTGATTTCTATACTGCATAAATCATATAAATTTACCAAAACAGTCACTGTTAAAAACATTTAAAATAAATAACAATGGCGACATTCATCTAAAAAATATTTGTTTATAGTGCCTACGTAGTAGCTTTATTAAGTACACCGTTGGTGCGATGACGGTGCATGAAACTTTGATAGTGAAATATAAAATTGTAAAACAATCTTAAATTGAGTTGAGGGCAAGTTAAAAGCAAAGAGGCAAAGAGTCATTCAACTTCATGTTGTTTCTCAAATATAAACTTCAGAAAAAGTATTCCGTAAATTGTCTAAGGTTTTATTCGCTCAAAGGAGAAAGTTTATCTTGAAGAGTTCAACCAATTTGGTTTTACTCGGTGTTTTATAGGAAAGATAAATGCAAGCAAACTAACAAGTACAACTTACAAGTCAGTTGTAAGACATAGAAATATACTCTTATTTCTTGTGAATTATAAACTCGCTAAATGCAACAAAGCTAGCATTATAAATATACGAAAATAATGTTTTCGCAAAAAAACCATTAGATAAATTCTAGATAGCATGATTATATGTTTTAATATTATACTCTGAATTAGTTACATGCAATCAATGCAAGGCATATGACCTTAAGCACATATTTGAATTCTACAGAGACATGACCTCACTGATGAAGCTTAGTATCGCTAGTGCAACTAGAGCAGAAAAACGTTGTGACGAATAATATGATACATAGTACTATTTCGCAGCTTCAAAGTGTCACCATCAATCTTGTAAAATCAAATATCTTTAGAGCTAAAACAGACAATTTTATTGTTTTTACCTGTTTGCTTTCTTTAAGGATCAAATTTTTTATCCAGTCTTTTTTCCCATGGTTTATGCATAAAATATCCTTTCATCCTTCTAATGTGTTTTACTATAATTGGATAATCAATCATAAATGACAAGCTGATAACTAAAGTTATTGTTAGATTTGCAAAGTCGTTTATATATACTACTAAAATATAATGTTTATATTATTCTTTGTAATTCAAGTAAAAAATATTTTACTACATACTGAACTGAATTGAAGAAGTAATTTTATTATACAATTATAAATTTTTGCAAATTATGTAACTTCTGATTAAACATTTTGAAGCTGTTCTATGAAATTGGTAGGAAGGTCCACCAAATTTACTGTATCTAAAATCGACATTATGAATTGCAAATTGATCTGATGCAAAAATAAAAACTATTGTCAAATTTAGTCACTGCAAGAACCTAAACCTTATAATCCGTTGTACTCTTGTAAACCAGATGTGACAATTATCTACCGGATAGGAGAATATATCATGCGTATTTTGTAATGACTATAGTAAAATATATTCATTAGTCGTTAAAATGAATTAAAATGTATTCCGCAGTCATTAAATACAGCTATCAATGCAGTTTTCGTAATAAAACTTTCATTTCAGTTACACTACTCTATCATGTTTGAAAATTTACATCCATAATATCATATAGGCATATATTTGTTTGATCTAGTCTTTTTGACAATTTACTCTGGAATAGCTGATGTGAAAGTTTTTACTTGCGAATGCAAAGTTTTGATCACACACTGCAAGAAATGCATGAATATATGTGATCCAGCATACAGCCATCATTAGCATACAACCTACTTTCTAAAATTGCACCAGCAGCACCGATCTATCTGCTTGCTTGACTGAAATCAAGGCCATCGTTTCTCCAAACTCTCAAGATGGAAGAAGAGATTTTCTTGCAAAATCCCATGTCGTCTCTCTTATCTTCATCTCTTCCAACAAACCGTGTAAATTGCAAGTTTTATCTTGACATCCACCTTCAATGCTCTAGCAACTTGCTTTACAGAATATGCAAATGGATACAAGAGTTTTCCTTTTCTCTTTCCCTCCGACCACGTATTTTTGAACATATTAAACACTAAAGTAATGTTCTTCTTTTTCTTTCCCAAAAATGAACGTTTATTAATGTAACAAATCTTACGAAAACAGAATAAGGTGATTATCTAAGACTTGTTCACGTTTTTCCTACTTTTATCATGTTTGAAGGAAAGGATGTATAGTTCAAAACTATATATTTATTAGGTAAAAATGTCTCCATAACGTATGGAGACATAACGTATTTGCTTCTTTCTTCAATTGAACTTTCTTTAATATTTTTATCTTCCTTAAAATTTGTTAATCTTGTCCAATATCAATCCGCACATTTCATCTGTACTACAAGGAAGTCTCGTTTTTCTTTACAAAACTACGTAAAGCTGTCAAACTAATGCGGATTTTTTATTTTTCATTTAAAATTGATTTTTATGATTTTATGGTTACAAATACTTGATTTTGTCTTCATATTTTAATTTGTGTAAATAGTTTTTGAACATTGCATGCCAGGCATTAACATCAAATTCTATTTTCCTTAAATGATTAGCGTGCGTCTTCTTGCTACTTTTACTATTTTCTATTTTTTACAGTAATATTTCTTTATATTAACATTTTTGAACCAGTACTTAAAAACTTATCAATTAAACATTTTATCTTCATTTCCACTCATCTTTATGTTTTTGGTACTAAATATTGCTTTAAAAGTTTAATTCTTTGTTGAACCGATGCCGTTTCAGTTTGGCTTGGTATTTTGTTCATTTATTAGTCAAACTGACAAATGACCGAAAGCCGTAAAAATTAGTTTTAATTATTGCTACTTAGCCTTAAACCTGCGGTTAGTCATATTTCCCCCTTGACTAATTCTATCGCTTCCTTTGTCTTAAAAAATTTAGATTCAGAACACAATCCTTTATGTACATGATTTATATAAATTGACATATTGTTTTACACGCGCACACTTAATTTATGTAAAGAAATATGAAAAGGTAACCAATTTATGTGTCACAATCCACAACCTATTTAAAAGCAATAATGATGAAAAGGATTCCAGTTTGTTTCTAATTTGGATGAGCTATAAAGTAAAATATGAATATTGCGAATATCTCCCTCATATTTACAGATTTTGTATTTTTAATTTCAAATAACAATGAGCTGTACGATATATTAGATATTACACATGAAAAGAAAAGCAAATATATAAATATAAACATATATTATTTAAGAATTAATTGGGTTATGTAGTTCATACTCCTTCTGTTTATGAGACTAATAATGATACTATGGGTTACGGGATGGGCTTATGAAATATAATAGATTTTAAAAGATGAAAGATCCTTTGTTAGAATTTACCTCTACTTGTTGTTTTAGGTTAGATATATTTAGCAAGTCACCACAGAAAAGCCAACGCTAATAGGATTATTTTCATTATTACATTTAAAACCTGCTTTGTAATCTGTTAGTTATATATTTTTAGTATTTCCATAACATTACGCGGTCTCAAACCATATGGAACTAAATTTTAGTTTTGCCTGTTTATATCAATATTATATGTTTAGTCAGTGAGGCTGAAAATATAGCATTAGTACTTGGCCGAATAATTTTTTCATATACTTCTATTCAGTTTATCAATTTAAGCTAACAAAAGGATGACTACTGTTTAATCCACTTGTGCAGGTTTTTGAACCGGGAAAATAAATACCGTCATGATTCATTCCAAATTAAGTCGCTTTGTTGCACCTTTATTCAAGAACTTTGCATTTTATCCTCATCACCACACACTGAACATTTTCAACTGAAGTCACGGAAAGAAGAAACATATCAAATATTTCAAGCACTCCTTTTCATATCTACCAGTGAATAGAGAAAATTGCAGATAAAATGGTCATTGCCCATTAATCCAACACTTAGGATCTCGGAAGTTCGGACAATGTTGTCTTATTGACCTGAAATTTTCACCATGATAATTTCTCACCTAGCTTAGCAACTCTGGAGGACAGATTTTTTTGAGTTATGACCCAAAAATCGCCCTGTCCTCGTCGTCGATAACTCCCAAACCCTAAGTTTTAGACGTTTGACCTCTAGAAGTTAAATAAGGTCAAGGGGGTCACGAGACCCATGTCATTGAATTCCCCGTCCTCGATGATTCCCATGTCTTAAGTTTCAGCTCTGTACACGTATGTATTCGTCAATACTGAAAACCCTACGCTACGCTAATTGCATAATCATATACGCTGTGCGTAAATAAATAATTGTGTTGTAATATAAATACTACTTGTAAATCAGTACTTAATTGTGTTAATGCTCATCACAAAATGATTCGAACACATGATTTTGGTGATTTACGGCATTGCATAAATTAAAACGCAGCACCCAATACTAATACAAGCTAATAGTGTGTATTTGATAATGAGTGTACCATTCTCAATCAATAGCAGCACGTTACTATTTGCATTGCTGTGGATTCTAAATAGCTGAAATAGGTATTCACATAATCTACCATCGACATTCCGTGAAAATATCTGAATTTGGATATATTACTATTGCGTAATTATAATTTAAATATCAAATTTGATGATGTTCTGCCTAATTAGGATTTTCGATTTTTGAATAATTTGATTCAATAAGTTTGGATATTTCATGTAGATCCGCTTCCCGGATGCTACTTAATTATCATTTATTGAATCTGTTTAATATTTTTGGATATTTTATGTTAAAATGTCAATTAATTGAAAATGTCATTGTTTGCTTGTAATACTCCTGAATGTATAATGATTGTGCAACTTTCGTTGCCCAATTGTCAGTAAAAGGTTTTTCAGAGTTTTCCCTGTTATAATCGTCCCGATTATAACGAATTATTTGTCGCCACACCGGAAGTAGCAAGAAGTATAAATAGCCACGACAATTTTGGAAGAGTATCTTGTTCAGTCGAGATCTCCTAAGAAGTCGCTGAAGCATTCTGCTGAAGCACTTGACTTGTAAATACTAAAGTCGAAGTTTTCCTACCACTACCTGTTGTATTTGTGTGGTCGGAGTAATTGTAAATACGAGAAGACAAATGTCCATTGCTATCGTCAATCATTAAAAGCTCGGACTTGTAACTTGTAAGTTAACAACTTTTTCTGAAAACGCCATTTTTTGAAATATTAAGATTATTTTCCTGCGGATATTTACTTTTACTTTTACCTTTTTGATTAGAAATTCCAGGGCTTATCTTGGGCACGATTGGAAGGAACTGTACCAAAAATACCGGGAATTTTTTGGGAATTACTTTAATTTAAAGTGTTTCAGTCCAGAAATGAAGGCGGAGGATATTTTCCCAGCCGAGGTGAGAATTTTAAAATAAATATACAACAATTATGTAATAATAATTTTCGGATGAATAGAGTTATGCGTGGATGAAAATTTAAAATAGGAATTCAATCTCTGTTTTGTTTCAGATTTGGCACAAGATTTTCCGAGAGCTTGACGACCCCAAGGACAGGATCAGTGCCAAAAATGCATCTCCATTTTTCTGGAATGCCCTTAAAGGAGATAAGGTGGCAATGCTGCTTCCAGGCGTGCTCGACATCTTGGAGAAATGCAGAAAACCAACCTCAACTTACATTAGAATGCTTGATATCTCGTCAGTGGACATCATGCAGTGTCGCTTGGTGTCAAAATCATGGAAGCGTACAATCGACAGTTGGACTTCAAATCATCCTTCCACTCGAAACCTGATCATGTATCCGGGCTTGACCGATGCTGCCTATTTCAATATGTATTTCAACACCGCTATACCATTAATAATAGACGTTGATCAGCCGAATGATTCTGTGAAGACGGACAGGATCCTGGAATGCTGGGAAAATTTGGAGGAAAATAAACGCGACTTCATTATTCCTAGTCGGCATTTAATGGTGAAGAATTTGCCATTTTTGGAGGTGGAAGAGAAGTACGGAGATGCTTGGAGGGAGTGGATTGTGGAGGCGCATGAGCATGAGCAGGAGGTGGACCAGGAAGAGGAGGATCATGATGACGAGTTTGAAGATGTGCACTTTCTACTTCGACTACTAAAAACGATTGGACCAACCATCCTGCATTTCAGCTTGGAAACAAGTGACGAAATTTCTAACCCAGATGCAAAGTATGAATGGCTCCGTAACTTAATTCAATGTCTTGAATTGATGCCGAATTTAAAGAGCTTGTTCATCCAACAACCCAATGTTGACGAATTTAATGCTTGTATTTGCGACATAAACAATTTCCCTCACTTTCCAAATCTCGAAGTCGTCCAATGTGATTGGCTCTATGGGAGAATTATAAGATCATTGGCGCTTTCTAATCCACAGATTAAAAAGCTAAGCATTAATCGCTATGAAACGGCGGGAAAAATGAAAAAGTTTTTAAAGGCAATAAAACTGGAAAATTTATCGGAATTTTCATTTTGCACTGGGGCGAGTGGAACTTGGAACGATCAAATGGAGTCGTTGAAATATATTAATTGGCCTTTAACCAAGCTAAGCTTACTTTTTGGTCAGGGTGAGGACGCAATTCCTGCTGAAATGCTGTTCCAAGGATTGGAACAATTTGAAGGGTCGTTGACACATCTTCGCGTAAAATACATGAAACGGCCAAGAAATGGGGTTATTTGGGTTAACACAAATCTTCCAAAGTTACGATACCTGAGATTGTTCATTGCAGGCCCGTTAAAGAAGAAGCTGCAAATCGAATATATGCAGCATGTTGATAAGAAAATAGATTGTAAGATAATTGTGTCTTGAGACGCTGGAATTTTGAATAATTTACTGGGAAGGTGATGATTTGTCGGCTAAATATTCAATTATAGGTTTCATCTTCATGTGAGCAAAATGATTTTATTTTGTAGAATTTTTATTTTATTTTATTTAGCTGTCGAGGTGAATAAGAAATATGAAATATATTGGTTCAAAAATTATAATTAAACCTGTGGTATAAAATGAAGTAATAATTAAAAAGTAAAAGGTTTCTTCTTAGTTCATAGTCTAAAATTTAGTCCGGTTCTCAATTGTTTTATGAAATTATTAATGCAGTTATTTGATTAGCTTCTGTCTAAAAAGCCATTCAGTGCTGCAGGGAGAAATGTGAGGAGAATTACATATTGTAATATTTATTTGTGTCAAAAACTGTAAAAATAAATTGAAGTTTAGCATAGTAAAGTTATATAGTTTTTGTTCTTTAGTTAATGCCACATTAAATATTTTATAATGAATTTATCTTTGTACCTTTGTATACAACTATTAGTTCGATTTAACTAAATTAGACTTCAGAAAATGGTCGCCCATCAACTAACCTATTTTTATGATCTTTTATTTCCCAACAGCCAAAACATAATCTCCACCACAACCAAATAATACTTCACTTTTGTCGCCTGTCGTTTTCAAAGGTCTTCATCATGATACCTGATACATGATATTGAAAAATTATTCATTGTTTTTTAATTATACTATCTAGTATCTTATTTCATATTCTTGGTAAAAACTCAAAGTAAAAATTATTCAAAAAACATGCTCATTCAATTCAAATATAATTCCGACAGAGAGATTAAAGGCGAAGATGGAAAGTAACTGCAATGAGAAGGGAACAAAATCATATTTCAATGCAATGCAATTTCTGTCGCCTCCCTATCCAGTGGTGTCGCATATCACATACCTTGTTTGCATAAAGTGTCTCCATAATATCTGCAGTTTCAACTGTCACAAATTTTATGTAACGACACGAAATGGATGACTTGGCAAAGTTGTCATTGGCACCTTTTTCACAACTTTTCCTATTCATTTCATCACGCTCTGCTGTATCCTCAAATTTTGTTCACTTTCACTCTACTTTCCATCAGAACAATATCATTTCCTGGTTGTCTTCTTCTATAGTTTTCTCCGGGACGTAACTTGAAATGGCCTTGTCGTTTGCCGCCCTTGCTACTTTGTTCATAAAAGGAAACATAATCCCAATGATCATGACCATCATCATTTCTGCTTCGTGTCTCTAGAAGAGCTCTTTGCTCACTTGCTGGGAGTACTTTTTATGAGTATTTGCTTGCAGTTTATGGTCCTAAGTAGAAAATACTTGAAAATGAAATGACACCGTTAACTTTATATTGAAGGATCTTATGCTTGTCCACTGCATCAGAAACCCACCGTCAACATAAAAATGGCTAACGCGTTGTATATATACAAGCATATTTATACTGTGGCTATTTCTGTCTTTTTTTAGCTGAGTATATCAAAATTTATGGTTCGTTTTTCTACAAAAATGCGTTAGTGTATGGAAACCCTAATTTACTCGGCATTTGACGCTGCGTGATTCTGGCTTCTGCTGAAAATGGTGATGAAACGTGCATGGAATAACTACTAGGAAAAATAGACAAGCTCACAGTAGTTTTTTTGTTTTTCTTTCAGTGGCTATTCTACTTCAACGACTTTCCACTTTACAGTGTCATGGTAATCATCACTTTTATCTTATCATTATTTCCAGTGTTTCAGCACTAGAAACATGGACTGTGTGTCTCCATCTTTTTTGTTTTGATGAAAATGCTTTTTCAAACTTTCTACTTCTTCAGCTTTTTATAAGCAGTTTTTTATTAGTTTTGGTATAAACAACGATACACTGAATTATTATTGTGAATATTTACTTCCCAGCACTATCGGGAAGTGTTTTGACAAACTAATAAGCACCGATTGTCAGATTACTAAGTAAGTTTAGTCTACGGTGGGACTCGACGTCGTAAAATGAATGTTTATCTAATTGAATGGTAGTCAGGAAGGAGATGCTTTATAGGGTCAGTAATAAAGGAAATTTACACATCTACTAAGCGACAGAAGAGAAGTAGGGATAGTAACTATAACGAAAATGTACAGAACACTTTAGACTATTGACGTAGTCATCAAATACAAAGTGTACTTTTAATTACTTGGTGGTAATATATTTGTTAAAAGTAGTTGGGCTTCATCTATGGAGAAACAAAAATCTTGGTAAACAGAGAGAGATGAGAGACAAAAGAGGAAGTTGTCCTTTCAAGCATGGAGACCTCAACAAACTTTGTTTTTTGTAGGATTTTATACAACGTAAGAGGTCTTGCTTTTTCAGTCATAATTTTTGCTTTTAAGAGCAAACAAAACTATAAGTAGCAGGGCGAGCTTCTTCATCAACAATCTTACGACATGGACGTTATTGGATTTAAGTTGATTTCCATTTAACTGGTGCCACTTATTTTGTTTTTTAATGTAACTTTGTTACCGTCGTAAGTAAAGTATGCAATATGCACTACTGTGTAATATGCAATATAGTAACGGAAATTATTTGATGTGCCGTGTGCTGTGTATTATATAGAATATCATTATTGATTTAATTCATTGCTAGTTGCATACTTTTAGTTCTAAATTGGCGAGTTAAATGGCAACAATTTTGCATTTATTAAAACATTCAAAAAATACCAATTATTCATTAAAAAAACAAATGCAACGCAGTTTCAAATACGAAGGCTTTAAATAATATGTGGTTTATGAGTTTTTGAATTAATACAAATTAGATAAATATATCGTACATGGCTTCCAGTGTTTGATACTATAGCTGTATTGAAATTGGAATAAAATAATTCAATATTGTCTTTTAAATCTGCAAGCACCATTACTAATTTGTCCGTATTTCAATAGAACATAAATATTTACCGTATTCCTCCCGGTCGGCGGTCACAATTTTATTTTTTGTAGAGCTCAAATGAAGTCAAAGGGAGACAATCTAGCATATTGCTAGAGTGAAGGAGGCAGAAATGGGATTATTTTATGAGCTGCCATGAAAGCGAGCAGTTACCGACACACAAAACCAAACCACACAGTGCCACCCACCCACACATCAACGACAAAATGACTTTTCATCTTCAGCTCTGATAGGTTTTAGTTTGGTAGGGCATTGATGCGGGTAATAGGTTAATAATCATACAACCGAAGGAAAAATAAAAATGGACAAGCCATGTTCTGCCCTTTCAATTTTATCAAGCATGTACCATATTGACTTGACTTTTTGACACCACCCTCACAACAATATGCGACCAGCTTCATTCCGATTTTTATTTCCAAAAGACTACCTACTAAAAGATTTTTTGTATCATGTCCGAATTAGTTGTGGTCTTCATCTGATAAAATAAATCCCGTTTTTTTCCATTACTGCTATAGTGCACCGCATGTTACTTATTCTGGTTATCCTGTATGAACCCGCAGAGTAATGGACTTCTAACGAACTGGCAGTTTTTGTTCTTCTCTTAAATATTGAGTAAGAATATAGATTTTTGTTTGGGATTTTAATGTTTTACTCATATTTGTCTTTGGTCTTGCAATTACATGTAAAACTTATAATTAAGTTTATGCAAAGAAAGTATGGAATCAGCACAGATATAATTTGCCTGGATGTTTTCCAACACAATAGTTGGAAAAGATCCTGGTAACTTTATTCTGATAAAATCATTGCACAATTACAAGGAAAACCAAGCGCAGATTTTAGTTGGAATTTTTGTTACGATGTATTTTCAGCTACTGCACATTCCGCATCTATGAAAGGTAGAAGTATTGAAAAAATTGTTAAAAAGTTCAAATGGCGTGGAAATAAGTTGGCATTTGTTTCAATTTCACGTTAAGTCCTTTCTGTAAATTACAAATTTCAGTTTTCTGGGTACCTTCAATTAAGAGGATTACATGATAAGTGGATGGGAAAATATATGGAGTTTAAAAGTTTAAAATCATTTTTTATGACTTTTCTTTCTTTTGGCCATGACGTCAAATTGATGACCGTTTGTATTATTGTTTTCTTTTAAGATAAAAAGTATCGTTTCCCATTTCATTTAAGAAGTTTCCTTGTTCTCTTTGGTTTCGTTTCAAAGGATATTTTCTCTTTCTTACGAGCAACAGTTGATGTATTTTTATTTACAACTAAAAGGGTGTCAATTACAAATAAAACAATTTTTATTTGCAGTTGTTCAATCTAATCAAAATATAAAGTAAGGTGCAACCAAAATTATCTGGAGTAATCATCTTTATTGTGGATTTATACATTTAAAGGTCCCAATATCAAATAATATAAAATGTACAGTGAAATCCAAAAGTTTCTGCTGTATGCTTAACTAGAACGCTATATTTTTTATTTGCGTAGAAAGATGGTCTATCTAATTGAAAGATGTTTAAATTCTTTGACCAATATCGGTAATAACAATAAAAAATAAACCATGCAAATGGAGTAATGGAAACTTGCGTCGTAAAGAGCAGTAATTATGATGATTTTGGTGATGTTGACT